>JARYHS010013630.1:202897860-203042907 GCA_031002005.1 Vandiemenella viatica | reverse complement strand
CCCCAGTTGGAGAACTGGGAGGAGAAGTTGAAGGGGACTTCAAGAACATGGTGGGGTCCGTGTGTTTAAACTTCGGACCCCGAACCTTCTGCACTACCTGCCATCCGCTTCCGACAGATGGCGTTTCAACTGCTTCTACAGGTGCAGCTTTAGCCATGGGTGCTGCTTCTGCTGTTGCAGAGGCACCCACGGCTGCAGTTACTGGAGCGGATGGCCGTGCTTTAGCTGGTGGACTTGATGGACCTGCTGCTCTAGTGGTCGAGATAGCAGAAGCGCTACTACCGACGACCGCGGTCCTTGGTGTTAGGACCTTAGTGGGCTGCGCACCGCACTGGCACTGGCACGAGCATGTCGTGCTCGTGCCCGTGTCGACAACGGTCGTCTGCGTAGCAACGCTCTCCTTCCTGACGGGAGTTGACAACGTTTTGGCGAAGCTAGTGGCGAAGACCGGTGGCGCCAGCGCCTTAAACCGTTTCTTCGCCTCGCCAAAGGATATTCTTTCCTTAGTCTTCAACTCCTGTACCTTCTTTTCTTCAAGGTACACTCGACACTCCCTGCTCCAGGCTGGATGTGCCCCGGAGCAGTTAATGCACACCTGTGGGAGGGTGCAACTTGCACCCGGTTCGTGAGCCGATTTTCCACATTTCCCACAAGTGGCGTTGCCTTTACAGTTCGCCGTCGTATGACCGAACCGCTGGCACTTATAACAGCGCATCGGGTCCGGTACATACGGGCGAATATTAAGCTTCAAATACCCAGCCTTGATGTCTTTTGGCAACGTCGGAGTGTCGAACGTCAGGACGAAGGTGGCTGTCTTCTCAAGACTGCCGTTAACCCTTCGTTTAATCTGGCGTGCCTCGACCACATGATCTTTGGACCACTCCTTAAGGAGTTCCTCGGTCTCTAAATCCATAAGGTCCCTGCAGGTGATGACACCCTTACTAGAATTTAGAGTTTTGTGGAGTTCGCACTTTACTGCGAACTCCCCGAGCTTCTCGCACTTAAGGAGTTGGACAGCCTGTTTTTGGGTGGATGTTTCCAAAAGCAGAGTCCCGTTCCTCAGCTTTTTAACCGATTTGAGGGTACCTGCAATACCCTCTAAACCTTTATGAATGTAAAAAGGAGAGATCTTTTCAAAAGATCCCTCCATCCGTGACATGATAACAAAGGCATTATCAATTTGACATTCCTTTCCGTTACATTTATCCTGTTCAGGGGGAGGGCTTTCAACCCTCGCCGCTTTTTTGAACTGGGTGTATTTTTATTTGCCTGCGACACACCCGGGCCGCAGGGGTCTTTGGTTTTTTTGTGAGAAGAAGGAATTTTGATCCCACGAGTAAAACCATTATATAAAAGAAGTGCTCATACAACAGGGGTGCGCAGGTGCCCCTGAGGTTGCACGTTAGCGGGTGGTTCGCCTCACCACTCATCCACCTCCTCAGCACGTGTCCGACCTTGAGGTTGAGGGGTTTTTTATAGAGGTTTGTTCCGTCCTCGCGATCCGGGCGATGAAGCCAAGATCCCCGTTCTCCTAGGCACACAACGTTCCACCGCCACGCCCTACGGTGGTCGTTGAAGCATGGTAGGAGTTTACGGTGTGGGAAACTTGCGGCGCTCACAAGTTTCCAGCTCGGGCACCGCGGGTTCGCCAAACCCGTGGCGAGTTGCCTAACCTACAGTCAGCACGCGGACAAGACAAGGCATTGCGAGGAACTACAGCCGCTTCCTGAAACAATTAAACCATTTGATAGAGTACATCTCGATATTGTGGGCCCCTTCACAAGGTCAGACAATGGGAATTCCTATATCCTCACTATCATAGATGCTTTCTCGAGATATCTTGTAATGGTGCCTCTAAGGGAACAAACTACTGAAGCTATAGTTCGAGCTTTCGTCCCCGCAGGGGCCTGGTACGCAAGTGCCAGGTACGGGTTTGGCGAACCCGCGGTGCCCGAGCTGGAAACTTGTGAGCGCCGCAAGTTTCCCACACCGTAAGCTCCTACCATGCTTCAACGACCACCGTAAGGCGTGGCGGTGGAACGTTGTGTGCCTAGGAGAACGGGAATCTTGGCTTCATCGCCCGGATTGCGAGGACGGAACAAACCTCTATAAAAAACCCCTCAACCTCAAGGTCAGACACGTGCCGAGGAGGCGAATGAGTGATGAGGAAAATCACCCGCTAACGTGCAACCTCAGGGGCACCTGCGCACCCCTGTTGTATTAGCATTTCCTTCTATATTGTTTTTACTCGTGGGACCAAAATTAAGACTCACAATAAAAACAAAAAACCCTGCAGTACGGGTGTGCCGCAGAATAATCAAAATACACCCAATTCTAAGAAGAGGGTGAGGGTTGATAGCCCCCCCTCTTCTGAAAGTAATAGTAACAGAAAAGTTCGCTTGCGAATGCTTTTATAGTTATGCAACGAGTGGAAGGATCTTTAGAAAAAGTTTCACCTTTTTATATTTCTAAGGGTTTAGAGGGTCTGGTAGGGACCCTAAATACCATAAAAAAGCTGAGGAACGGGACGCTGCTGCTGGAAACAACTTCCAGTAGGCAAGCTACCCAACTCCTGAACTGTGAGAAGCTCGGGGAGTTCGCCGTTACCTGCGAACTCCACAAATCCCTTAACAGCAGCAAAGGCGTTGTCACCTGCCGTGACTTAGTTGACATAGGGACCGAGGAACTTGTTGAAGAGTGGAAGGAACAGAAAGTGGTCGAGGTACGTCAGATCACTCGAAGGGTAAATGGCAGTATTGAAAAGACTGCCACCTTCGTCCTGACGTTTGACACTCCAGTACTGCCAAAGAACATCAAAGCAGGGTACATTAATTTGAACGTCCGTCCGTATGTTCCGGACCCGATGCGCTGTTTCCAGTGTCAGCGGTTCGGACATACGACGGCGTCATGTAAAGGAAAACCAACCTGTGGTAATTGCGGGAAGGGCGCACATGAGCCGGGTGTTGGTTGCACGCTCCCACAGGTGTGCGTCAACTGCTCCGGGTCGCACCCTGCCTGGAGTAGGGAGTGTCAAGTGTATCTTGAAGAGCGCAAGATACAGGAGCTGAAGACTAAAGAGCGGATTCCCTATGGGGAAGCTAAAAAGAGGGCCAAGTCGCTCGCCGCTCCAATTTTCGGAACTACTTTTGCTAAGATGGCTTCAGCTCCCGTCAGGAAGCAGAGTGTTGCTACCCAGACGTCAGTTGCAGACATGAGCACTAGCACAGCGTGCTCATGTGAGTGCAAATGCGGTGCAAAATCCGCTAAGATCACAACATCTACGACCGTGGACGTTGGTAGCAACACGTCTGCGTCCTCGACCACACCAGCAGCAGCGAAGAAGGATCCACCAGCACTGATACCGAAAACAACGCCACCTCCAATACCACCACGTGCTATCACGGTGGTAGCATTGCCAACTGCTACAAGTGAGAATGGAGGCAATCAGAAGATCCGTGGCCCAAAGTTTAGAATGACGGACCCGACTCACTTTGTGAAATCCCCCTCTTCGTCCCCTCCCAGACTACTAAGTAGTAGGGAGAAGAAGGGGAAAGGGGCGAAGAAGAAGAAGAAGAAGAACAGCCAGGAGTCAACTGAGTCGGAGTCGCCTGACTCTTCGGAGCCAGAAGAAATAGAAATGCTGGTGGACGAGCCTGATCCCGTTCCTCAGCAGGCAATGATCGAAGACCCACCCGAACCGAGGCGGGTGAAACCAATTTTAGGCAGATCGGTCCAGTTTTAAGACTGATGGGTGACCTCTTTACAGTCACCCAATCCATATGCATGATTTTAATTTTTTGTATGGTTATTATTCATGTCTGTCTGGCCAATATACAGCCAGCAAGACATGTAGTGTTTTTTATCCTCTTTTGAACCTGTTTGGCCCCTTTACAGCCTTACAGGTGTTGTAAGGTTTTAAGTCATTGTGGTCGCTTTAAAGCCACTTCTGATTTTATTACGTATTTTATTTGCTGTCTGTATGGCCGACCCCTTTTCAGTCGACCATGCAGACAGTATTTTAGTACTTTTTTAATTCACAGAGGTAGCTCTGTGTTTGTTTTTTAAGTATTCTGTGAACCTGTTTGGCTCCTCTACAGCCATCCAGGTGTACAACGGTCTTAGTTCCAGGCGGCCCCTTTAGGGCTATATCTTATTTTTGTGATTTGTTTTATGTGCTGTCTGTATGGTCGACCCCTTTACAGTCGACCATGCAGACGGTACTTTTATTATGAATTTTAATCACAGCCTTTGCTGGTAATTGTTAGGGCGCTAATGACCTCGTTGTCGACGCGCCCTAAAGCCACAAAAACAACAACAACAACGAAATCGAGCTTTCGTAGTCCGTTGGATTCTTGTCTTTGGATCGCCAATTTCTGTGTTGACCGATAAAGGTACGCCATTTTTAGCACAACTTTTCACTGAAACTTGTAAACTTCTAGGCATAGAGAAGCTACGGACGAGCGTCATGCACGCCCAGACTAATGGGAAAGCGGAGAGAGTGCACCGTACTATAGTAAAATCCTTGAGTTGCCATGTAAACAAATCGCACAAAAATTGGGATTTAATTTTGCCATTTATTGTAAGTAGTTACAATTGTAGAGTTCATACATCCACTAATAAAACACCTTACGAAGTAGTATTTGGACGACAAATGAATTCACCATTTGAAATTTTTCCAATGCCAAAAGAGATCAACAATCCAGAAGTAAGAAGTTTAGCACACAAATTAAAAGTTATTTGGAAGAATGTTAGAAAATCAAGTAATCAAGCTTTCGCTAGACAAGCAAGACAGTATAATAAAAAAAGCACATCCACAAGATATTGCAGTAGGATCCTTTGTATTGTTAGATAAACCCTATAGGAAAAAAGGAACAACTTCAAAGCTTAATATTACATGGAGTGGGCCACATGAAGTTTTAGCAGTCCCATCTCCAACCACGGTAAAATTACGGTTACCAAATAGAGATGTCATAATAAATAAAAATCGTGTCAAGCCTTATGTCTGGAGAAAAAACGACAGAAGAATACTAAGTAGACAGAACGACCCACCCTGAAATAAGGTAGTGCAAGTAACAAACTCAGAAAGTAAACAAACTACCCACCCTAACCAACGCTATCCGCTACGAAATCGTCCACTTAATGACGACCAAACATGTGCGGTAAATGATCAAGCAATAGTAGATCAAACTCCTAAAGTTACTAAGAAACATCATTATAATTTAAGGAAATAGTCTTAAGGAATGTCAGTAGGAAAATAAGACCCATTTCAAACGTATTAAATGTCAAATACTTACGCAGTTTGCATGTGAAGAACTTTGCTTGGAAGAAGCATAAGAGTGAAGTAATTCGCATAACAAAATTGTCATAAGTTTCTTATAAAATTGTTTTCCAATAAAGAAATAATTGTAATGAATGGGTTGATTCCTACTTGACCTAACACATCATTATTTACGTGCAGTGTTAATGAACCAAACGTAAAGATCAAGTGTAGAAGTGTCAGAACTCAACAAAAAGTTTTTTTGTTAATGTATCATGCTTTAATGTTAAGCTAACAGATGATTTTCGCTCAAGACTTTTGTTTAACAGGTGTGTTGACATTACTACGCACGCCGCAAGGTCGTGGTGACTCAGCGTCTCAAGTGCCGGCAGCGCTGAGCGTACGAACTTCCGCGTGTGTAAGCAAGGACGCAACTAAGTATCAACTAGCTATAGTAACTAGTACTGTATTTTGTTTGTTTTTTTTCTTTTGTCTTGGTAAAGGAGTATTTCAACAAAACTAGTATTAAGTAAAATTGTGAATTATCATTAATAGATTAGAATGGAATTACTAGGGATTTACCGTAGATTTATAGCATTAGTAATATTAGTATTTCAAGGGAATCACTTTTGTCAAAGTTATAGGATAACTCCTCTCACAAATGGTATTATTTTTGTAAAGCAACAAGATGTGATTCATTCTCCGTATACGTGGTCAATAATTGCCCAAATCGATTTTCAAGAACTACATAACCACAGTATGCAATTAACTAAGATTTTTCAATTATTGGATACTTCATTGCAAAATTTTCCAGTATATGATGATGATATAACTCACACTTTAGTGCTAAATCTGAAAACTCTTTTTTCTTCATTGAATGATGAGTACTATAATTTACTTGAACTATTGCCTAAAGGAACACATAGATCTAAACGAGGTTTAGTAAATCTAGGAGGCTCCGTACTGAAATACGTTTTTGGAGTCGTCACAGAGCAAGATTTAAAGAAATTAAATTCTAGATTAGTAGGATTAGAAACCATTACTCAAAATTTGGAAATTAGTGTGTCAAAACAAGTTTTATTAACAAAGAACTTAGAAAATGCAGTAACTAACTCAACCTTTGTTATCTCTAAATTAGCTAATACATTCATGTCTAAAGTTTCTGAAATCCAAACTACTTTGAATCAAAATTTGAAAGAACTAGAGAAAGTTTTCATCAAACAATTATACTCTATCCAACTCATTCAGCAGTTAATTTCCACAATATCTGATACAAAAATTGAACTTACGAAATTACGAATTGCCTTAATTCAAGCAGCAGATGGTAAACTCAGTGATATCTTACTCAGTCCAAAAATCTTCTTACAGCATTTACAACTAATTCAAAAATATTTAGGAGCTCAAACATATATGTTATTTCCTTGTAATTTAGAAAATATATTTTATTATTTTCAGATTGCAACAGTCAATGCTATACTTATGGATAACTATTTAAGAATTATTATCGATATTCCAGTAGGAACGACAGATTCTGTACTAAGTAGATACTCTCTTCATACTTTTCCTGTATCATGGGAACAAACAGATCGTCATATTCAATGGAAACCACATGATATATTGTTGATAACACCGGATCAAAAATCATACGCAGTATTAAATAACCATGATTTAGATAAGTGTCATAATTCTGCAATAACCATTTGTCCTTTGTTAACCTTACATGATAGAAATTTACCTACATGTGAAACTTCAATGTTTTTTTCAAACAACTTTTCAAACTTGTGTCAGAGAGAAATTGTAATGTTAGATCGTCCATACTTGACATCAGTTAATCAAAATTGGATTTTTTCAATGATACATTCTCAAGAAATTATAGCCACATGTTGGGGCGAAAACTTAAACAAAACTACCACTAGAATTAAGCTAGTAGGATCTGGTATTACTGAATCAAACTAACCCTTCGTTGCTTACTTCTGAAATTAAAAAACATTTGCAGCAAGCTAGAGACGCTATAAAGTATAATCACTTCATAGCACAAGTAGAAACACAAATGCATTTGCAGACTAAACATAAAACATTGGTAACATCTATAAGCCTTACATCAGTCTTAGTAATTTCTATTATAATATCAATCATACTGTCTCTGTACAAACGTCAAACTAAGAAAATCGCAACCTTGAACACAACTACACAAATACCTACAGCAGAAGAAATTGTGATGACAGTACCAATCACTATCAAAAAGGACAGTAATGAACAAACTGCTAACACACAATGTTGATGTTTCAAAACTTATGTACATAGCATGTAATACCTTTACTAATAACCTTTACTAATAATTGTTTTGTTTACCCAGGATTGGACTACGTTTATACAAAACTTTCATTTAATTTTGTTGCGATGACTTTGTAACCCCACGATGGTATTCCATTGCGTGCCATTAGCATTCTTTTTTTTGTTGTGCATAAAAGTTTAACAAGTTCATAAGTGAAAGAGCTTTGGGACAAAGCTTAATTTGTAGAGGGAGGAAATGTAGTGGACTATTTTGAGTTATTTAGGAATATACATTGGATTTATAAAATAGTATTGAAGTTAGCCTGCCTTGAGCTGTACATCGCCGTGTAACGGCAGCCCAGACGCGCATTCGGCTGAAATAGAGCTGATGCAGTATCGGCGGAATATCGGGTGTCGGGCAAATGACAGCCACCGAGTTCAACGCCGTTCCAGAAGGTTCTGGATGATCGATGATCTTGCAGAATAGGCACGCCAGGCACGTGGAGAGTGTTCGAGGGACTTTGAGCCTTCGAGAACATTCGTGCTGTGCTATATAGTCTTGCCAAAGGTCAAAGGAGTCAGTCTGTCTGCAGCAACATCCGCGAGCGCGTTACGCTGCACGAACGTCGAGTGATCGGCGATGCCAGCACTTGCCCACGTCACATCACTCAACACCGAACTTAGCCATTCATAGTAATTGTCGCAAAAGACCTAAAGCTCTTGCACCTGGTAGATTAAAGTTAACTGGTACCGTGCACGCTCTGGAGTGCTATCGCGAGGATTCATGATCAGTGTGTAATAACTAACCATTTGGAATAAATCGGGTTTGAGTTACGAACTGTGCTTCAATCGGATACTACCCTTCGCATCTTGATTATCGGTTATACTTCTAGTTAGGTTTGTAGGCATGAAGAGCAGCTGCGTCCTGGAGGAGTGAGCGGAGGATCACACAGTGAGCGGAACAAGTAAGTGCCAACCAGTCCAGCTTGGCTAGGCCCCTCTTGCCTTCCTGGCAGTAATGTCTGTGACCGGTTAGGGAAGCTGTGTTAACTAGTACGTCCAGTAGTCCAATCTTAAGGTGTCAGAACATTTTCTCCATAGCTTCCCCCACCGTAAGACGGAGCATTACAGTTGATTCCTTGCCGGTAAATGATTTTCTAGACCCAAGGAAGGTGTATGTTAAACGTTGTATTTGTGAAGTAGAAACACATAACGAAAGGAAGAGTATTCCTGTGATTCTGGAAAATTTTGGAAACGGTCCTGTAGAAGTACCAAGGTATTGTTGAAAAGCGCGTGTTTCAGTGGTAAATGATAGAGATTTTGTGCAAGAAGATACTCATGCAGAGGTTACGTTAAATGACGAATGTGTTAAGCAGATATGGGCCAATAGTATGGAGCCAATGCTCGACTTTTCTAGTAAACTCGAGCACCTGCCGGAAGAACAACGAACAAAAATGAATCATTGTTGGAGGAATATATAACATTGCTTGTGCCTAAGTAGGCCTTAACTACCACCGATTTGGTGGAACATCGCATTCCTACAGGGGATGCAAGGCCGATATATTGTAAGCCATATCGCGTACCTTTTCACCAACGGAAAATTATGGATGATATTATTGAACAACTTAAGGATGATATAATTCAACATTCCGCGTCTCCGTGGAATGCACCAGCGATTCTGGTTTGCAATGAGGGGGAGGACGGAGAGACCCTATATCGGTTCTGAGTGGATTATGGTTTATTGAATAAAGTTACAATACCTGATGTATATCCCCTTCCCAACATTACCGAAACGGTAGACTACTTGGGGAATTGCCAATACTTTTCAACGCTAGATTTAAAGACTGGTTACCATCAAATTCCGGTCGCGAAAGAAGTCATTCCAAAGACGGGGTTTTCCATCCCGAACGGCCATTTTGAATGCAAAAAATGAGTGTCGGATTGCGTAACGCTCCATCTTCATTCCAGCGCTTTATGGACGCTTTACTTAAAGACATTAAACCTAGCTACACCTTGGTGTACCTCGATGACCTAATAATTTACTCAAAAATCTTTGAAGAACACCTTCAGCACCTCAGAAGCGTACTCGAGAGGCTGCGCGGGGCTAATCTGACTCTGTCATTCAAAAAATGTCATTTTGTAAAATCTGAATTAGCATATCTGGGGCATATGATTTCGCGGGATGGAGTACGGCCTCATCCGAGACTAGTTTCGGCAGTCAAGGAATTCCCCACCCCCATGAATGTAAAGGAATTACAATCCTTTCTAGGGCTAGCAAATTATTACCGTAAATTGATTAAAGACTACGCCCACATTGCCAAACCTTTAACTCAACTGCAATACAAGGGTGTTAAATTTGAATGGTCAGCAGAATGTGCCAAGGCTATGGAAACATTGAAGGAATGTTTAACCTCACACCCTACTTTAATTTTTCCCGATTTCAATAAGCCATTCTTGTTAATTACGGATCGCAGTGAAGTAGCCATTGGTTCTGTTTTGGCGCAAGTTGTCGATAACGTTGAAAAACCTGTGGCCTTCGCTTCACGGCAATTAACCCCAGCAGAAACTGGATACAGTACGACATATCGAGAGATGCTGTCTTTAGTATGGAGTATTAAGCATTTCCGGTGTTATCTTTGGGGGAGGCCATTCTAGGTCATCACAGACCACAGTGCCCTGACTTGGTTATTAAACCACAAGGAACCATCGAGTAGATTAATGCGTTGGGCGTAGGTGTGTTTTTCGATATCGAGAAGGTATACAATACTACCTGGAGGCACATTATTTTAAAACAATTACATGAATGGGGTTTTAGGGGAAAACTTCCCCGATTTTTAAAGTCATTTTTATCACGTCGTTGCTTCCGGTACCGTGTCGGTAGAGAAGTGTCAGTTCTTTTTATCCTGGAAAACGGTGTCCCTCAAGCGTCAGTTTTAAGAAGGACCCTTTTCGCCATTGCAATTGATAGTATTGAAGCAACAATAAGGAGTTCCATACGGTAATCCTTATATGTGGATGATTTTTTAATTTTTTGTACATCTTCCAGCCTGAGAAGCGCTGAGCGACAACTGCAAGTCGCGCTGAACAGGCTGGATGAATGGTCAGTGCACACCAGTTTTCGTTTCTCCGCCGAGAAAACCCGGTGTGTACTTTTTACTCGTAATTGAAGTCGTTTACCTGAGCCATACTTTACCGTGAGGAAAACCGTTTTTACCTTTACTGAATCTTTTCGTTTTCTGGGCCTTATTTTAGACACAAGGCTCAGCTGGCTGCCTCATCTTAAAGAAGTAAAAGCCAGGGTCTTGAAAGCTCTGAATGTTTTAAAATGTCTCTGTGGCAGGGTCATGGTGCGCCGTACCTGCTACAGTTTTATAGAGCCTTTGTACGGTCGCGTCTCGAGTCTGGTTGCATTGTATATGGTTCAGGATAGTGTCCACCATGCAGGAATCCGGCTCGCCACAGGTGCCTATCGCACCAGCCTGATACCGAGCTTTGGTGCAAAGTCTGTCGAGCCGCCGGTTTCCACTCGGCGGCATCTCCTCATAGTGCGACACTATGTACATATCGCCACAACGCCTGGTAGACCCGTGCATGACGTAGTGATGCGACCAAACATTGAACAGCTATACGCTAATCGCTGCAAAGGGACCAAACCGTTCAGTCACCGTACAAAGGCTATTTTAGAAGAATATGAGTATGAGCTGCCCACTTTTTATCACCAGGGATGGAGTAAATCTACTCCCTGGCTTTTCAAGAGGCCCAAAACGATTTTAGACCTGTCTCGGTACAACAAGTTGTTGTTGTTGTTATTGGGATTTTAGGGCGCGTCGACGACGGGGTCATTAGCGCCCTAGCAACAACCAGGAGTGACAACGTGACAAAATTGCCGTCTGTGTGGCCGACTGTAAAGGGTTCGGCCACAGAGACGGCACAATAAAATACTAACATATCAACAAAAATACCGCCTGCATGGCCGACTGTAAAGAGATCGGCCACACAGACGGCAACATAAGATATAAAACTGAGACAATGCAATAAGATATAAAACCACATACATTAACTGGTTGGCTGTAAAAAGGTCAACCAGTTTAAAAAACAAGTTAGCTGGCTGGCTGTAAAAGGACCAGCCATATAAGCAGTGTCACAAGTAAAAAAAAGTACTGGGATTGGTGGCTGTAAAAGGCCACCAATCCAATCTAAAACCTAGGCCGATCTGCCCAAAATTTTTGGAACAAGACCGGCCAAGCTACAAAACTTTAAAACCTTAGCCACGTTGTCACCTTCATCGTTTAAAATAAGGGACAGATCGTTGGCTAAGCCAACGTCTGCCCTTAAGTCAAAAAATAAAACACAATCAGTTAAAATGTGGCGTACCGTCAAAGGTACGCCACAAGCATCACATTCCGGAGGGTCCTCTCGGCGGAGAAGGAAACTATGAGTTAGAGGACAGTGCCCTATATGGAGGCGAGTAAGGAGAACCTCATCCCTCCTCGCCCGCTGGAAGGAGCTGCTCCACGGCTGAACGGTCGGTTTGACCAGCCGGAGCTTGTTATGCTCAACTTCCAGCCACTGCCTCTGCCAAACATCAAAAACAAATCTCTTCGCCGCCGAGGCAAGGTCTGACTTTGGGACCGGTACAAAGTCGGTTCTCACCTTGTCGCAGGCTGACTTGGCAGCTACATCAGCTGCCTCGTTCCCCCTGATTCCCACATGGCCCGGTACCCAGCAGAATAATACCTCCTTTCCACGAGATTGGAGGGAAAGGAGGGCGTCCTGGATGTCCTGGACTAGACGATCTGCTGGATACATATTTCCTATGGCCTGAACACAGCTCAGGGAATCACAGCATATGATGAAACACTTTTCGCGATTTACTTTCATATGCTGGAGCGACTTTAGCACGGCGTAGCACTCGGCAGTAAAAACGCAGCACCTATCATCAAGTTTGTATGTGTAAGTCGCTCGAGGGAACACGACGGAGCTGCCAACTCCGTCAGCCTGCTTAGACCCATCCGTATACACCGGGGTAAAAATATGATGCTCATTTAGAACGTCTCTAAAAACATTATTAAAAACACTGTCAGCGGTACACACTTTGTTGTACCGACACAGGTCTAAAATTATTCTGGGCCTCTTTAAAAGCCAGGGAGGAGATTTACTCCAACCCTGGTGATAAAAAGATGGAAGCTCTAATCCATATTGTTCTAAAATAGCCCTTGTACGGTAGCTGAACGGTTTAGTGGCTCTATGCCGGTTGGCATAGAGCCGTTCGTGGTTGGGGTGTAGAACTATGTCGTACACGGGACTGCCAGGTGTTATGGCAACATGAAGGTAGTGTCGCACCATGAGGAGTTCCCGGCGGATGGTGAGCGGCGGCTCGCCCGAGTCAGCACAAATGCTGACAATAGGGCTGGTGCGATATGCCCCCGTGGCGAGCCGAATTCCTGCATGGTGGACACTATCCAGTATACGGAGATAGCTGTCCCGTGCCGAACCATAAACGATACAACCGTATTCCAGCCGCGACCGTACAAAGGCTCTGTAAAATTGTAGCAAGCAGGAGTGGTCAGCGCCCCATGACCTGCCACACAGGCATTTTAAAACATTAAGAGCTTTAGAGGCTCTAGCTTCCACATCTTTAAGATGTGGCAGCCAGGTTAGCCTAGTGTCTAAAATGAGGCCCAGAAACCGAACAGTGTCAGTAAAACGTAAAACGGTGTTCCTCAAGGTAAGGTGAGGCTCTGGTAAAAGCGTCCTACTACGACTAAAAAGTACACACCGGGTTTTCTCGGCAGAGAAACGAAAACCGGTGTGCACTGACCATTCATCCAGCCTGTTCAGCGTGAGTTGCAACTGCCGCTCAGCGCTTCTCAGGCTGGATGAAGCAATAAATATTAAAAAATCGTCCACATATAAGGAGAACCGTAAGGGACTCCTTATGACGAGTGATATACTGTTAATCGCTATGGCGAAAAGGGTCACGCTTAAAACTGACCCCTGAGGAACACCGTTTTCCTGAATAAAAATATCAGACACTTCACTACCGACTCGGTACCGGAAGCAACGACCAGATAAAAATGATTTTAAAAAACGGGGCAGGTTACCCCTAAAACCCCATTCATGTAATTGTTTTAAAATAACATGCCGCCAGGTAGTATCGTAGGCCTTTTCAAGATCGAAAAAAACACCAACAAGGTGTTGGCTGCGGATGAACGCATCCTGTATTGCCGCCTCCAGGAGGATCCGGTTGTCCATGGTGGAACGGAACTTCCTGAATCCACACTGAAAGCGGCTCAGCAGATTACGGGATTCAAGACACCAGACGAGGCGGCGGTTAACCATCCTCTCCAGTGTCTTCCCCACGCAGCTAGTCAAGGCAATACTACGATAACTACCTGGCAACAATTTGTCTTTCCCAGGTTTTAAAATGGGAATTAATGTTGCTTCTTTCCACGAGTCGGGGAAGTGTCCTCCGGTCCATATGTCATTAAAAATATCCAGAAGGTACCCTTTAGCATCTTTACTAAGATGCCTCAGCATCTGGTACTGGATCAAATCAGGCCCTGGAGCAGTGTCGTTAGCGCTATCCAAAGCCGACTCCAGCTCCCAAAATGTAAATGGGCGGTTGTATGCCTCTGTATTCGACGAATCAAAGCACAGCGCGCGCCTCTCGGCAGCAACTCTTTGTCGCTGGAACCGAGGTTCAAAGTTAGCCGATGAAGTGAGGGCGGCGAAGTTCTCCGCCATCAGCTGCGCTATGCTTCGTTCGTCGGTAATAATACGTCCATGATCCAGTAAACCAGATACTGGTGGGCGGGAGTACCTTCCGGATATCCGGCGGATGGACTCCCATACTTTTGACGAAGGAGTGGAACGATTGATAGTGCTCACAAAGTTCTGCCATGACCTTTTCTTGCTGTCTTTAATAACTCGATGCGCCTTAGCTCTAGCAATACGAAACGCTGCTAGGTTGTCGGTTGTTGGGCACAACCTAAAATGACGTAGGGCCCGTCTACGACCCTGTATGGAGGAACGACAATCGTCGTTCCACCAGGGGACGGGCGTCCTTCGCAGCGTTCCGGAGCTTTTCGGCATGGAGACGTCAGCTGCACAGTGAATCACTTCTGTGAAGTGATTCACCTTCTCCTGTATACTGCCACAGGGTTGCAGCAGTACATAACGGCAGAAGAGCTGTCAATCTGCACCACTGACGTTCCATTTACGTCGGTTATTACCTCCTCCCCGCTCGCACTCAACGTGCATCCAAACAGGGAAGTGGTCACTTCCATGTAGGTCGCGATCCACCTCCCAATGCACGGAGTCCGCGATGGAGGGGGAGCACAACGAAAGGTCAATGGCAGAAGACGTACCGGTAGCAGTGGTGAAATGAGTCATTTGCCCTGTATTCAGGATACAAATTTCCTCCTGCTCTATCAATCTACCAACCACTCGGCCCCGAGGGCAATCGGTGGTGGAACCCCACAACGCACTGTGGGCGTTGAAATCTCCTAAAAGGAGAAAGGGCCGAGTGAGTTGTCGTGTAATGCCAACCAGGCCGTCGTAGTCGACGGACAAACTGGGTGGCAGATAGACAGAGCATACGGTCAGTTGTATTGGACAGTGTATTTTCACCGCTACTGCTTGTAGATGAGAGGTGAGAGCAACGGGTTCGCAGGGGACCGTGTTCCGAACAAACACGGCCACTCCGCCCTTCACTCGATCACCCTCGGTATCGTCTTTTCGGAATATGTCATATCCTCTTAGCACTGGCTGGTGTAGCGGTCTGAAATGTGTCTCTTGCAAACAGAGGCACAAAGGATCAGACCGTGCTAAGAGTTGGACTTCCTATTTGTGAGCTTGAAAACCGTTAACGTTCCACTGAAGTATGGGAGCCATCCTTACCTATTTAACCTCACCCGCCCCGGGTCGGGTGGGTCATCGGTCACATCATGCCGAGGAACGGGACCAAACTCGTCCACCAGCATCTCTGTTTCTTCCTGCCCGGAAGCGGAGACAGACATCTCCGACCCCGAGGACTCCTCAAAATCCTCCTTTTTCTTCTTCTTCCTCTGCTTCTTCCCCTTACTCTCCCCACCGCTGGGCAGTCTGGGAGGAGAAGAAGAGGGGGACTTGACAAATTTGGTCGGATCCGTCTGTCTGAACTTAATACCTCGGATCTTCTGATCACCTCGGTTTCCACTTGTAGCAAGTGGTATCGCTACCATTTCAACATTACGTGGTGGTATTGGAGGTGCTACATTTGATGCTGGTGGAGACTTAGTTACTGCTGCTGGACTGGTCGAGGTTGCAGATGTGTTGCTAGCGACATCCGCGGTCTTGGGTGTCATGACCTTGTTGGATTTTGTACCACATTTGCACTGACATGAGCACGTAGTGCTTGTGCCCATGTCTGCAAAGGATGTCTGCGTAGCAACACTTTCTTTCCTGACGGGAGTCCAGACCATTTTAGCAAAGCTACTTCCAAAAATTGGAGCGGCGAGCGATTTCGCCTTCTTCTTTGCTTCTCCGTACGGTATCCGCTCTTTGGTCTTTAACTCCTGTATCTTGCGCTCCTTAAGATACACTTGACACTCTCTACTCCAGGCAGGATGTGCCCCGGAGCAGTTGACGCACACCTGTGGGAGCGTGCAAGTGGCACCCGGTTCGTGTGCCCCCTTGCCGCATCTACCACAGGTGGGGTTGCCCTTGCATGACGCCGTCGTATGTCCGAACCTCTGGCACTGGAAGCAGCGCATTGGGTCCGGAACATACGGACGGACTTTCAGATTAATGTATCCGGCTTTAATACACTTGGGCAACACTGGAGTGTCAAACGTCAGGACGAAGGTGGCAGTCTTTTCAAGACTGCCATTTACCCTCCGTGTAATCTGACGCACCTCGACCACTTGCTGATCCTTCCACTCCTTAACGAGTTCCTCGGTTCCTAAATCCATGATATCACGGCAGGTGACGACGCCTTTCGAGGAATTCAGGGATTTGTGGAGTTCGCTTTTAACGGCGAACTCCCCGAGCTTCTCACAGTTAAGGAGCTGGGATGCCTGCCTACTGGTGGTTGTTTCCAGCAGCAGCGTCCCGTTCCTCAGCTTTTTTACTGATCTCAAGGTACCGACCAATCCTTCAAGACCTTTATTAATATAAAAAGGGGACACCTTTTCAAATGTCCCCTCTACCCTCTGCATTACAATGAAAGCGTTCGCTATGGAACACACTTTCCTGTTGCTATGGTCTTCCGAAGCGGGAGGGCTATCAACCCTGGCCCGCTTCTTTGTATTGGGTGTATTTTTATTTTCCTGCGGCACACCCGGACCGCAGGGGTTTAGTTTTTGCTTGTGAGATGGAATTTTGGTCCCACAAGTAAAAACATGTTATACAGGAATGCTGATACAACAGGGGTGCGCAGGTGCCCCTGAGGTCGCACGTTAGCGGGTGGTTTGCCTCACCACTCATCCGCCTCCTCAGCACGTGTCCGACCTTGCGGTTGAGGGTTTTTTTATAGAGGTTTGTTCCGTCCTCGCGATCCGGGCGATGAAGCCAAGATCCCCGTTCTCCTAGGCACACAACGTTCCACCGCCACGCCCTACGGTGGTCGTTGAAGCATGGTAGGAGTTTACGGTGTGGGAAACTTGCGGCGCTCACAAGTTTCCAGGTCGGGTACCGCGGGTTCGCCAAACCCGTACCTGGCACTTCCGTACCAGGCCCCTGCGGGGTATTTGGTTTTTGATCTTATCATTATTTGCTCCACGTTCCACACGTTTTATTACTATTGGTATGGATTTTGTTCTTTCTATTTTTTCTATGTCCTGAATTAATCTGTCAGTGGTCCGGCAAGCATCTCTTAGACAGGCATAATAGAACTCCGTTGTTTCTTTATATTCCTGCTTCTTTATTTTTCCGTATTCTATCAGCATGTGGCTATATTTTGGTTTTGCACATTGTAACCACCATTCTAATTTATTACTGGTCGCTGAAATTGCCTCATAGATATCCGTCATGTTTCTTGGAACATTTAATTAAGTTCATGATCTTTTAGAAAAATGTTATTAAATTTCCAGTACCCTCTTCCTCGGAGTATTTCTTTTCTGCTCGTATTTATGTGGATTATGTAGGAGCTGTGGTCTGAAAAGCTTACTGGTCATATTTCTGTACTAGTAACATCGGTATTAATATCTTTGATTACGTTTATCCTATATGTTCTGCATAGTGTATGCTTGATGATGTATGTATAGGATTTGTCAGTTCCATTTTTTTGTTTTTCAAGTGGCTTTTAATCTGAGTCCATGGACTATTAATTTTAGATCATTGCAGGTGTTAAAATTTAGGAATTGAACTTTAAGGTGTAGCACGCAATTGAAGTCACCTGCTATTACAAACTATTGGTATTGGTTGGTAGCACGGGTAGCATATCTTCTTTGGAAAAGCTCAATCTTTCGTTTCGTATATGCGTTCCGAAGGGAGCGTATATATTGCATATTGTGACTGTTTTAATCGTGACCGATATTCCCCTGCCATTCTCTACAGTAATAAGATTTTTGTAATCTATCCCCTCTTTTATTAAGATCACAGTTCTGGCTTCGTTGCCTTGGCTATACACATATTCATATCCTGCATGGTCAAGAACGTTGGTGTTGTAAACTTCGTGAATTAGGGCTATTTCTGCATCAGCGGAATATAGGAAGTCTTTAGATATTCTGTTTTTGTTTTGCTTTTTATTCAATTCAGGTTTATCGTTGTTATGCAATATGTTTGCATCTCTAACAGTACTGGCAGTATTTCCCTTTTATCATGCTGCCAATTTTTTTTTGATAAATTTTTCTTCTTAGCCCCGCAGGGGCCTGGTACGCAAGTGCCAGGTACGGGTTTGGCGAACCCGCGGTGCCCGAGCTGGAAACTTGTGAGCGCCGCAAGTTTCCCACACCGTAAACTCCTACCATGCTTCAACGACCACCGTAGGGCGTGGCGGTGGAACGTTGTGTGCGTAGGAGAACGGGGATCTTGGCTTCATCGCCCGGATTGCGAGGACGGTACAAACCTCTATAAAAAAACCTCAACCTCAAGGTCAGACACGTGCGGAGGAGGTGCATGGGTGAGAGGCAGATCACTCGATAACGTGCAACCTCAGGGGCACCTGTGCACCCCTGTTGTATTAGCATTTCTTTTTTAAAATGGTTTTTTTCTCGTGGGACCAAATAGAAGACTTCCACAAAAACCGTGCGTCACATTTTAATTGATTGTGTATTGTTTTTAGATTTAAGAGCAGATGTTGGCCTGGGCAACGATCTGTCTCTTATTTTAAACAATGAGACCAGTGCCGTGTCGATTGTTTTAAAATATTGTGTTTTGGCTGGTCTTGTGCCTAAAATTTTAGGCAGATCGGCCTAATTTTAAGATGGACGGGTGGCCCCTATATAGCCAACCATCCATGTGCATTGTTTTTAAGTTTTTTATTTTTAAATTCCTTTCTCGCTGGCGACTATACAGCCGGCGAGACATGTAGTGTTTTTAATCTTTTTGTGACACTGTATGGCCCCTTTACAGCCATTCAGGTGGTGTAGGGTCTTGAGTTCTGGTGCCCCTTTTTATGTTTGTGAATTATTTTATTTTCTGTCTGTATGGCCGACCCCTTTACAGTAGACCATGCAGACAGTATTTTAGTATAGCTTTTAACCAAAGCATTAGCTGGTTTATGTTATGGCGCTAATGACCTCGCTGTCAACGCGCCCTAAAACATCAACAACAACAACATTATCTTGTTAGCTTCTTCTATCATTATGACTGTTTCTTCCTTTCAATTATTTGCGGGTGCCCTGAATTGTCTTTCTCGCACGCTCTGTTTGCTTCTTTTTCAGTTGATCATCTGACCAGTTTAGATAAGTGTTCACTTTTCTCCTGCCTCTTTCGGATAGCATGTTGGTATCTGAAGGTAGTTCTTCTATTAACACTGGATTGATTTTATCGTTTGCTTGCGTTCTTATTATATTTCATTTTACTCTGGTATTTTCAGTATTTTACGCTTCTTTTGGCTTTCCCCTCGTTTGTATAGCGTATATCTGGGGTCTCCTCTTTGGTCGTCTTTTTTTTACCAGCCTTATCGAATTCCAGTCACGTCCATTCCATTTCATCACCCATCGACTGAGGGTCAGTCGTCATCATGTGATCACATCTTTAGTTTTCTGATTCAAGTGTATCATCATTTTCATTTGGATGTTCAAGTGTTTCTTCTAAGTCCTTTCATTTTGTTGGTTGTATTGTTACTGGATTTCTCTATTTTTTCATTTTGGTTTCTCCGTCTCTTTCGTTTGGAATTTATCTTCTTGTTTTTGACTTGTTTCTCCGATTTTCCATGCCTTGTTGTTGTTGTTCATTTCTGTCGTTTTCACTATACCGTCAACTTCCTGCAGTAGAGGAAACTGCTGTGTGTGTTCCGGTCGATGATTTTCGTTGTTCTTCTCCTGAACAGCTGTCCGCTTCACATACGATAATGGCAGCGTTGTTGACTGTATCCTTGGACAGTTAACTCTTACGTGTTCCACGAAACTGCATACAGCGCAATTGCTTGGTTGGCCGTTGTACACTTCCAACGCACAGAAAACGCACACATTAATATAAGAAGAGAATATGTCTAGATAGTTCCATTTTTCTATTCTCACTCCGTTTGACTTTTTGTATTGATGTTGCCATTCCACTTATCTTCCATTATTTCTATTACTGTTGCGAATGGTTTGACTGCGTGTAGTATTGATTCAATGGTTACTTCAAAGGGAAGGTTGAGTATTCTCACGTGTCTAATTCCAATTCTTACATTAAATACTATAACATGCTGACATTTCCAACTGAGTGTCTGAATTTAAAATTTCCGGTGTTTGACAATATTTTTCGTGTATCATTTTGTGTCCTTTTTAACATTAAATCTTTATCATGGGAAAATATGATATTTTAGTTAATGTAATATTTTCGGGAGTTAGGCACAGGACAGACGAGGCTTCGCTGATGCAAATTCAGCGTAAGGTTGTTTGTTCCTTCACATAATGCTTACATTCTGACTGAAGGAGTCACCTTCAAGTGGATCGAACTGGAATCAATGACGTCAAACACGAGGTGGCGTGTGGCCACGGAACAGTTTATTCGCTCTCAGTTCATCAGGAGCAGTTTTATTAATAAGATGGATTAACTTGTAGCTACGCCGTTTCTCGCCAGCCTAGTCTAGCCACAGCAATACATTCCGCTAAGTCCAGTCTGCCTCAATATCAGCAGCCATCATTCATAGACGCGAATCGGAAATAGCCTTTCAGTAGCGTGCCAACGATTGTAACATGTACAGTCAAGTGCTATAATAAACAGGTTGTTCAGCAGTTAGCGTCGTGTCATCCATACAAGGGATAGATTATCAGCTAGTCATTTCACAACTGCTAGCCTTCCTATCCACGTTGCTGGACGTAAACCAGCTGGCGTCAGACCTGACGTAATTTAATCATTTATTAGTAACATCAAGACGCAGACGAAGCCATTACTTGAAGCAAGAAGATAACGCAAGACGGATTTCAAGAGGGTTAACCAATCCCAAAGGTCAGTCAAATCCATCCCGGGGTCCTCCCACTCGACAACCGCCCACAGAGTATAGACCACTCGAACCCAGACACCAGACAACTGGTGTCAAGGCGTGAAATACAATCGCGCTATCGGACAATTGGTGTCAGAAGTGGGATATGAACCCAGGACCCTGTAACAATGTGGCCTGAGAGAGAGAGAGAATGACAAGAGTAGTTTTGCTGGCGGACAGGCGTAAGAGCTGGAAACGGTTGATAGCGATAATAATCAGTTACTATAAAAGTATATCACATTGGCGACGGAGAGCTTTAATCAGCACGGGCAACACGCGACACGAGGAGAACAGCTGGAGGCGGCACATTTCGTGGACGCAGCAGGTGTCGAGTTCGCAGTGGACGGCGGCGGCAGGAGACAGTCGGTGCGAATTTCAACACGACGCGGAGCGGATCTGCGGCGGCAGCGAGTCCTCAGAAATAGCAGAAATACGGTGAGTTTTGAGCATATGTACGCGCTTGGCACTGTATAACTAATTTATTTTTTTTTTGCGAGAAAATTGCATCATTTTAAAGCCAAAAGTTTTCGCAGTAAATTCTATGATGATAATTACGCGCACGCTTAAAAATGATTATCGCACGTATTTGTGTTTGATTTCTTTCAGGACAAATTTCGTTCAACTAGTATAGGAATTTTAAAAGATTTCAAAGTGTACGATTCCTGTCAAAAACATTGTGTCAAAAAGGCAAAAAAAAAAAAAATAGTAATAATTCTCAGAGAAGAAAGCATGTAAATTTATTTTGTAAAAGGTATATGTAGTTGAATAGTTCGTGACTTTGGTCGGAAGTGCACGCCGAACAGAGCGGCTAACTTTATCAACAGTTTTCATAAATGATTTAAAAATGTTCTGTAAGATAAAATAACCTTATCGTTATCGGAAGATTCTCACTTCATTTAAATGTAATACAAAGTTAAGAAAAAATATTTTTCCTGTAGTTTAAAATACCGGGTGCTTCAAAAAAATGTATACACACTTTAAACTATTGTTGTTTTCCCGCTCTACAAGGCTAGTTTTATATTTCTTCGCCAGGTGCCAGCATAATCGTCCCTCTATGTTATATTATCAGTTGGAATTTGTAATATCAACATGGGGGACGTACGTTTGAGTTTTGAAGAACGTAAGCAGGTTATTAAGTGGTACTGGAAGTTTGAGAATGTAAATGAAGTTCAAAGACAGTGGAGAAGGGAGTATGATACAGAACCACCTTCAAGATTAACAATTACACGCATACGAGACAAGTTCGAAGTTCATGGAACAGTGTGTGATGTGCATAAAGGTCATTCAGGTCGGCCTCGAACAGCTACAAGTGATGAGTCATCAATGGCAGTCTTGGAACTGTTTCAACGCTCTCCTAACAAATCTTCAAGGCAAGGGGCACGTGAAAGTGATGTAAGTGCTAGCAGCGTGCTACGCATTGTGAAGAGAGGCAAGTATCGTGTTTACATTCCAAGGCTGGTGCAACAGCTAAGTGACGACGATCCAGATAGAAGGTTACAATTTTGTGAATGGATTCAGGAGATGGTGATACGTGAACCAGGATTTATGGGTAGCATCATTTGGTCGGATGAAGCCCAATTCAAACTTAATGGAACTGTCAATAGGCACAATTGTGTTTACTGGGGTGAAGAAAATCCTCACATTACAATTGAAAAAGCTGTAAATTTGCCAGGTGTAAATGTGTGGTGCGGTTTGTCTTCAAGGGGACTCATTGAACCTTTTCGATTTGAAGGCACTGTAACTGGTATTAATTACCTAACAATGCTTGCTGATTCCATATTTCCTGCCATTCGTGCATTATACGGTAATGATGATTTTTATTTTCAACAAGATGGTGCTCCGCCGCACTATCACAGGGACGTACGAGCTTACCTGGATCAAAATTTGTCGGGCCGGTGGATAGGACGCAGGGGGCCAATCGAGTTTCCAGCACGCTCTCCAGACCTTACACCACTGGATTTCTTCTTGTGGGGCACAGTAAAAGATGAGGTGTACAAACGTAAACCACGTAACCTAGACATTCTTTGGAATGAGATTCAAGCAGTGTGTAGAGAAATCTCATTGGACGTTTTGATACGATGTACAGAATCTGTGGTGACTCGTACTCAGAATTGTATTGATGCTGCAGGTCACCAATTTGAACAGTATTAACATTTGTTGTTTATGTTTGATTTACATTGGACTTTTAGCTTTCTATTTTCCTGAAATTTAATTTTGTAGAACGGTAAATAAATTTTCTATGGAAGTTCAAAGTGTGTATAAATTTTTTTGAAGCACCCTGTATTTGAGATGTAGTAAACAATTTATAATGCATTTCAGAGATACAAAATTAGCATAATCGTTATGCGTTCATTGGGACTAATCCGTTATGACCTAAATCTAACTTGGCTTGGTTGTTTTATATCGTTACGAGAAAGTGACTCAAGATAAAATGTGATTTACGTGGCGTACGAGTGAAAAATGGATAACATGTAATTTTTTGTTTTGTTACAATTAAGTATAACATTAAAATATATTTTAAAGATCTTTTTTAAACAAATAGAGAGCAAGTTTGGACCATAATACATAACGCAGAAATGAGCGAGTGTGAAGTGAAATGCAATTTCATTAAGGAAATTAACATATCAATTGGTGAATTATTAATGGCCAGTTAAATATAAAATCTAGTTTTATTGTCGCGTTGTTAACACTGTGAATGAAGTATTAAGTGAATAAGGCTGATTAAATGCGTGTAAGCTGGTGAATAAAAGTGATCTTAATATTGTACATGCTGGGGTAAGTAACAGGAAGAAAGATGAGAATAATTGTTCTGCATAAAATAAGATAAGAAGTTTTTAAATAGGTGCTCAGGTATAGACAGATATAAACTGATCAGATACGTGCTGGAATAGTCCACTTGTTGATAGGTGTTTAAGAAGCTAAGGCAATTCAATAAAATTAAATAAAGAAATGTGGTGCGCGGTGCGGAATGCTTGTCATTACGTAATGACGGACGCAATTTACGATGCATGTCGTGGAACACGGCAGTTATATGCACGGGTTACTATTGACAACGTTGATATCGGGAAGGAATATGACAACCTATCGCAGCTGATATTGCTCTCACTAGGTTAATTCTGGAAGGATATTGTATGGAGAAATATGTACATTTTCAATATGCATTGTTCAAGAATCGTTATCAAGCGAACTTTAGTGTACAGTCGATGCTCAACCTTCAGAGCGATAACTTCCGTGTATTCGCGAGGCAGTGACTTGTGTGGATAAGTGCTCACGTATACCCGGTTGATTCTTCCCGTTACTGCGCAACAGTCTCTCGGGACTCTAACTGTGTGTTTCACTACAGCCACCGAAATAGTGATAGAAGCAGCAAATAACATCTAATACAGCTCAGCCCCAGCCCTCAACCGCCATGTACGGCGGTGAATATGGCGAAGGCGGTCAGTACCTGATGCAGCCAACGATGCACCGCCAGCCAAATGGCGTAATAAACATGGTTCCAGCGGTCGAAGAAAACAACACAGGCAGTCAGGTACAGCAATATCTGCACAGCGCAGATGATGAACCGACAGAATCCATGGACTCTATAATTGTAACGTCTAATGCATCGATTACAACACCGCCAGCTGACAACAGTGCACTAGATCAACGAGATCCACCTTTACTAAGAGTAAAGGAAATGTCAACATACGTACCCCAGAAACGCCCATGCATCCCGGTATACGACAACGGCAGCGGAGGTGAAAGCATCAAGGTTCCCAGAATAACACGATAAGACACATCAACGGCAGACATCAACATGGAGACAACACCGCCGGAAAGTGTGCAGCGCCAACAGACAGCAAGGACAAGCGAAAACAGCGACTTGCAGGTAAATAGCGCAGTGCCAGCCTATTATGAAAGCTACGACTTGGGCCCTTACTCTGTATTCATAGAAAGCCTAGATAGAAACATAGGTAGGATCCACCCCATGGCCATTGGGTGCCTCCTATATTCCCTCAGTCACGAAATAAGCAACAATATCATACAGATACCTTCAGCGGGTCGAAACCGGGTCAAAATAGAGATGAGATCGGTCGTATCGGCCAACAGCCTTGTCCAGAGCACCATCTGGCAGCATAATGGCCTACTGGCCCACATTCCTCTCTCCTGCATCTCACAGCAAGGGGTTATAAGAAACGTAATGACTGAGCTAATGGAAGAGGAGATAAAAACTGTGGCAAGGTCCGAATATCGCGTGGTAAAAGTTAAAAGGTTTAAAAAAAAATAAAATAAAGAAGATGGCCAAACAAAAGAAATCCCACTCCCCGTATGTCTACTGACGTTTAAAGCACAAAGGCGTCCGAACTACGTGTACGTACACGGAGTGCGGTGCCCAGTAGAACAGTATGTCAAACCAGTAATGCAATGCTTTAACTGTCTCCGATATGGACACCCTAGCAACCAGTGTAGAAGTAAAAAACGTTGCACCTTCTGTGCAGGCCCGCATGACGGAAAAGAATGCGATAAACAAAACACCCCAGTATGCGTCCACTGCAATGGTGGACACCGATCTTTTGATAGATATTGCCCGGAATATATCAGATAAAAGAAGATAAAGCAGGTAATGGCCCAAGAAAATGTAGGGTACAAGCAAGCTTTAGAGAAAACTAACACCGCATTGTATGCCAGCATCGCGCAAAATTAGAAAGAACCAACAGGCAACTTCAAAAAATAACAACTACTCAAACAAATTATGAGCAAAGAAACTTCAATATGGGGCAACACAATATAGCAGAGGCTCCCCCTGTCGTCCTGGCACAACCACCTCAACAGGATCCACTACCTCAGCCTGCAATTATGCAGCCAAACACCCCAAATAAACCTGATAATTTCCAACTAAACCCCGGATCCAGGGACCAGGTGCCCACTCTTAACATCGGAAGTCACAGAATAACTGATAAAAGCACGTGTAGTGCGGGAGAAACCTCGTATAAAGACTACTGGATCCCATTTAATACGAATATTGAACCCATTGTCCACAATCCATACCCTCCTCTCCCTGGCAATAACCTACAGGACCCTGTAACAACAGAATACTATGCGAACAAGATGTTTGAAATAATAATGTGCATACTAAATCAGCTAGCAGGAAATAATTTGCTCAATCCAACGCAATAACTTCTGCTACGATCGTTAGTTCCGAACAGATGGGAAAATGGCGGCACCTTTTAGAAACACGAGAGCAACACTGCAGGACGACACAATCCTTCAGTCGAATGCGAGATCTATCCGGGCTAATAAGGAGAGCTTGCTACAGTATGCTTGGAAGCGTATTGGTTGTAAGCGAAACTTGGCTGAAACCAGACGAACGATTCCACCTCAAAGGATATAATGCCATCAGATCCGACAAAACAGACGGTTGCGGGGGGTCTGCCATCTTAATTAGAAGCGCCATTTATTATGAACAACTCCAACCCTACACTGGAAACACAGACTTCAATATATGTGCCGCCAGAGTACGTCTTACCAACAAATTAATAACCATTGTGTCAGCATATAGAGCAGCGAATAAGGAGATAAACAAGGAGTTCATCACGAATATCCTCAGACAATTGCCAAAACCGGTCATCTTGTTGGGAGATCTCAACGCACATAATACAGTATGGGGATGCCAAAGCACGGAAAAATTGGGGAACATAATTGCGGAAATCTTATAGGAAGAAGATATGATGGTGCTGAACAACGGTAATCCAACCAGAATTAATGCGCCAGGGCAAGCACCATCAGCAGTGGACATCTCCCGCGTATCGTCGAACATAGCTATAGACATTACCTGGGAAGTAGTAGACGACACTCTGGGATCAGACAACCTTCCTATCCTACTACGTCTCCAGACTGACTCCCCAGCCAGGCGGTTGATATACCCTCTCTATAGAAGGAAAATACACCAGGCGAACTGGAATAAACTCCAAACAACTATGGAACGGTTGACAGCTTCCTGGAAGTGCAGCGGTAACGCCACACTGGATTATAAATCCATGACCAACGACATAACCCAATCTGCCATATCTTCTATTCCTGCTCATAAACCAGTACAGATTATGAGGAACAAAAGCACTCCTTGGTGGGATAAAGAATGCAACGAAGCCGTCCAAAGACGCAGAGAGACACTACGGGCATACAAAAGCTGTCCCACGATCTAAAACTATCTGGAACACCGTAGAGCTCAGGAAAGAGTTAAAAAGCTGACCAAGAATAAAAAAAGAGAAAAATAAAGAGAGTTTTGTGGAACCTTTAATAAAGAAACGCCCATATGCGATATATGGAAAAATGTCGGAAAATTGAAGCACTCATCCACCCAGGCAGAAGCAAAAGCACCCCTAACAACCGACTTGTTAGAATCATCCTTGAAAGGCTAACCCTGCCGTGGGTGAAGACAATTCTCACAGAACCAAGAGTAACTGAATCACACTTCCTCCTGCCACCCTTCCAGCTGAACGAATTCAATATTGCATTAAAGCAAGGGGCGGACTCATCACAAGGACCCGATAACATCCACTACGGCATGTTAAAAAATCTGCCAGATTCCGCGGAAACGAAGTATGCGAAATACTTAACAGGATACGGTCGGAAAGGCTACAAATAAAATAGATGAAGAACGCGCAGGTAGTTCCCGTGAAAAAACCTGAAAAAGTAGGTAACAACGCAGAATCCTATAGCCCCATAAATCTACTGCCTTGCACCTACAAAGTACTGGAATATATGATAAAGCGGAGGCTGGAGTGGTGGCTGGAACACCACGAATTAATTCCGGAAACGCAGTACGGCTTCAGAAGAGGTAAAGGCACCATAGACACCTTAGCACACCTTACTTCCGAAATTCACTCCTGCTTTACCAAGAACAAATATATGATGGCCGTATACACTGATATAAATAGCGCATATGACCATGTCTGTGTACCGATCTTATCTAAAAAACCTCGCCATCTAGGGATACCGGACACATTTATATGAAACCTAATCGCACTACTTTCGGACCGATGGTTGGAAATAACGCAACTAGGAACTACTGTTGCGAGCAGAAAAACTAATCGTGGCCTACCGCAGGGCTCTGTTCTGGCCCCCCTGTTATTTAACTTGTATACACATGATCTTCATGACTCCATGAATAGTAAAATCGTCATTCACCAATATGCCGACGATGTATGCATATTTATCTTATGGAAAAACATGGGAAGAATGCCTTATGGAACTATCCGCCGAAATGGACAAATTCAATCAATGGCTATTCAGCAACAGGCTAGACATATCACCAGCGAAATCGGCAGTATCGATTTACAGCCGACATAGAACGCCCGCGATGTCTAACATAAAATTAGGACCCTTTCTCATCCCAGTTAAAAACGCTGTGAAATATCTGGGCGTTTGGATCGATAACAGACTCAAGTGGGGTACTCACATAAAAAATACGATAAAGAAATGCGACAAGGTGATCAGACTCATCCGCGCAATAGCCAACGTAAAGTGGGGAGGGAATACCTCAATATTATTAAGGCTATATAAATCTCTGGTGAGACCACTTATTGATTACACCTGTATATGTTACGGTTCTGCAACTAACACTGTGCTTAAAGAACTGGACAAAGCCCAATATAAAGCTCTGAGCACTTGTATTGGCGCTATGAAATCAACACCTACCAACGCGCTTCTAGTGGAAGCACACGAACCTCCCCTAGAGATCGGCAGAAGTTTCTTAACCGCAAAATTCCTGCTCAAGCATAGCCAGTACCCCGGGACCAGACTGCTCAACTCTATACACAATCTCTCAATGCAATGCCTAACTGACAACTACTGGAGTAAGAAAAAAATGCCTCCTATTGCGGCAGAGTACCTAGAAACATATAAGATACGAGCCAGCATACGTCAAAGCAGGAAAATGCTTACCTCCGAGACGCCGTATTGGGAAACTGTCACGAAGCTGGAAGTAGACACAAGCGCGGAAGATAACACCCAGCTGGAAAACTACAGAGCATACGTGTATCAGTACCTATACAACCGATCCCACATGGAACAGATATTCACGGATGGCTCCAAGTTTCCAGATGCCATTGGATGCACCTACTGTATACCAAGATCTGGAGACAAGGGTTTATTTCGGTTATCAACAGAATATACTATTATGTGTGCAGGGCTGATTGGAATCTTCGAAACACTGAAATACGCAAAGACCTCCCCTTATAGCAACCATGTAATCTTATCAGATTCAAAGTCAGCATTGCTTTTAATAAAAAAAAAAAACACCATAGGAAAGTGCACAATGACTCACGAGTATATTACATTGTGAATGCAGTTCACGAATTAAAACTAGGAAGTAAGACTGTAGAGCTTAAATGGATCAAAGCACACTGTAGTCTTCCAGGCAACGAGATGGCAGACCGATACGCCAAACAAGCCGCACACAGCGGTGCGATATGCAACAGTACGATCCCCCTACCCGACGCCATTCGACAGATCAAAAGAACCATGACAGCCAAGTGGAACAAGGCGTGGAAGAGCTCACTCTCGATAAAAGGCCTACATTACGGTCGCATCCACCCGGAGATCCCCCCCCCCCTCCAGTGGTATGAGATATATAAGTGCCGTCGCAACTTCACTATAAGCATCGCAAGACTGAAATTCAACCACGGCTGCTACAAACAACACCTCCATAGAATCCACCTAATTGCCAATATGGGGAAATAGAGGATACAAACCACTTGCTGTTTGGGTGCCGCCGAAACAAAGTAGAGATAGACCTTCTACTACACTCTCTCAAGAAGAATGGAATCCCTCTCCCCACATGTGCTGCTACCCTCTTGTCAACGGAAGACTACGACATATATCAGCTCATATACCAACATTTGAACAACATTGGTGTCTCCATTTAAACAAGCTTATATGACATGTGTTTTAATTATACTCTCTGGATGTCATTTTGTAATATATCATTATTGTAATAATATTGTAGATATCCTGCGAAATGAAAATGAATGGTTGCGTGATTTGAACATATGGGCGACTCAATCACAACAAATGAAAATAACTCGTTTTAAATGTATCAAACTTCTGGTAGAATATTATTGTAATTATTCTGAAAAATGAAAATCGCAAGTTGCTGGATATCAGCATTTGGGTGTCTCAGTTCATAGTCAAGTAAGAAGTTTTAATTGCAGTGTATCACTATTGTTATACTATTGATGTTTTCCTCTCCTTTAAGGGACACAATTCAAACAAACTCAAATAATATGTTTTAGCTGCATTATATCATTACTGTTATATTATGTACTTTGATTTGTAAAGTATATTGTATACTACTAATGTAATGTCATAGAGGTTATTCGGTAAAAGGAAGATGGCTAATGATATGGTATTATTATTATTATTGTTACATCGACGTTATTTGGTGAAATGTAAATGACTAGTTGCATAAATCATTATTGGTATGTTAATGATGCAATCCTGTAATATGAAAATGGCTGTATGGGCGCACGCCTAGGTGCCAATAATAAAAAAAAAAACTTTAGTGTAGGAGGATGAGGGAGAGGCATCCTCTGAATCGCGGATTGCAAAACGGGTCAATTTGCTACATTGAGTTCGGGAGATAACTCTAAATTATTGTGAAAAATCAAAATACGGTAAATTAAACGGAAGGCTGGAATAATTTGACGATAGGAAGACGACGGTATTATTATCGGATCCTGTTCAAATAGAAACCTATAGCCTCGGTAAATAATAAATCTCCAGGAATAACGTTGGGTCAATGAGTATATGGTTTAATGGTTGGCGTCACAAACCAACTGGAAATAAAGTACCGGGGTTATAGCCATGGCCAAGCTATAGTATTTTGGATGCACCCATGTAACTGGTCAGAGGATCCAGGGTAAAATTTTAAGCACTGGGAAGAAAGTAATGTAAAAAGTACTATAAGATGTAAGTGGATCAGCATGGAGTTTCTGTAATGTGGAATACGTGAAATTGGAGTTGTAGGAGCACGCAGCCGGTAAAAATAGTTTAAGGAAATGTTCTCAAGAAAGCCCAGTACAAAAATAACATCCTTCCCCCTAATAAAACCCATCTTACCCATAAAAAACTCAAATCTGTAACAACAGGGGATGAGAACAACATCTAAGTAACTGATTACAAATGAAACAACGGTAACAATTTTAGCAACTGATTAAATAATGACTAAATCACTAAAATAAGAAAAAAACTAAAAAACAAAAACAAAAAAAAAAACAAAAAAAAAAACAAACAAAAAATATGAAAAAAGTCTTAAGCAGCTAATGTTGACACAAGTGTTCTGTAAGACCGACTTGATTCAGTTTCAATGGATTTATGTGTTAGAAATTTATGTAAAAATGTTACATTAAGCATAAGTGTAGTGTCAGTTAAGGAAGTGTTGATAAATCGCCAACGTTTCGTTTAGAGGAATTTGGTAGCGAGAGAACGCAATTTTTTGAGAAATATTTAAATATTCAGTGGGTAATTTTATCAGATGTTTTATGGGAGTGTAACTTATGTAATTATGTGACGAAAAATTATTCTAGTGTAGTTCAATAGGAAAAATCTAAGAAGTGAAAATTGTGTACCCATGAAAGAATTTGAAATAAAAACAAATATTTGTAGAATTGGTATCAAAAGAAAGATAACTTTACATTTAATTGCTTTAAATTAGTAGGGTTGGAGATTATCATGCTTTAGCATAGTGTAGATTAAATAGCTAAGGGACGGTGCATAAACCACGTAGCTCCATTTTGGCCTCCTGTGAACCCCCACTCCCCCTCACGTAGCCCTACGTGGCTTTTGCATCTACCCCCCCCCCCCATGTAGCACGTAGCTTTTTTCTCTTTTGATTCCAGAAGACATTTTGTACTTTTTTCTGTCAGACTATTGTGAATTACATACAGAGATAACTAACTAAGGGAAATAAATATTCACATGCTGTTGTGAGTTCTGTTCCTCATTTTAACTGTGAAAATTGTTATGAAAGGAAAGCTACGTGGCCTGGCTCGGAACCCCCCCCTCCCACAGTCTCGTTCGAGCAGCGGTACGGTACGGTCGGTTTTCCTGGTACGCGAAGCTTTCCTTGTGTGCCGAGTTAACACTATCGCGAACCGTGCGCTGAACCAACATAAGTTTGCCTGTCGACAACCGGAATATCTACACTAGTGCAACCTCTAATTACGTAAATCGTTACCTAACCGGCGGCGGTTGCGTAGGTAATCGCCATGCACAGTGGGGAGTATGGTGAAGGCGGAACGCAGCAGAACAACCCAGCGAACCCAGTTCCACAATCAGATGGAGAAGACGAGTTACCCTCAGTGATACGAAGTGCTATTCAAACAGTGACAGTGAACGTAGCAGATGACGAGCTTCATATGTACGTAGAAGAACCCAATCACCGAAACGCCCGTGCCGAAACCAGGACGACCAGCAGCCTGCAGGAAAAACGGAGAAAATGCCACGCGTCTCCAAATCGCAGTCAGCTGTCGCAGCCAGAGCGGAGGAGTCAACAACAACACCAGCCCAACAGCCTACGCCAATGAACGAAGTGAGTAATGGTGCCCCTACATCAACCCCTACCAGGCTTGTGTCTAATAACTATGAGATGTATGATAAGGGCCCATTTTTGATCATAGTTGAAAGCACTGACAAAAATGTGGGGAGGTTACATCCAATGGCACTAGGGAAAATGCTCTGGTTGGAAAGTGGGACATCCTTTAATAATATCATTAACATCTACCCTGCAGGGCAAAATAGAGTAAAAATTGAACTATCCACTGCGGCGGCAGCTAATGCACTGGTGAAAAGTAATGTATTCCCCAGGTACAAACTTGAAGCATATATCCCTAGCTACCTGGTCACTAAACAAGGAATCATTAGGAATATAGAGACATCATTAACAGAGGAAGATATCTTAGCAGTCATTTGCAGCCCAGTACAGGTCATTGCAGTAAGAAGGTTTTACAAAAACACAGTAGAAAATAACGCAACTATAAAGAAACCACTACCAGTTTGTTCTATTACATTTAAAGCACAAAAAAGGCCCGACAATGTGAAAATCCATGGAGTCCGATGTCCGGTAGAACCTTATGTACCGTCTGTTCTCCAGTGCTTCAACTGTTTGCGCTATGGCCATAATAGCAAGCAATGCCGTAGCCAAACACGCTGCAAATATTGTGGCGGTACTCACGATAGCAACACCTGCACTATTACCTCTCAACCCTCATGTTTATACTGCGCAGGCCCCCATATGGCTACTGATAAATCATGCCCGGAGTTCATAAAACAGAAGGAAATAAAACGTAGGATGGCCTACCAAGACATTAGCTACCGTGAGGCACTAGCCTCTTTAGATAACAGACAATACGCTAGGGCTGCGGCTGCCTCACCACCTGACACAAGAGACATCGCCGAGTTCCCGACATTACCTAACAACCAGGGTACGCTCCCATTTCCACAGGACACCCCAGCGCAACTGGACAACTTTAAGACATATCAAAATACAAACCCCGGACCATTCAGACGGGACCCCATGATCCTACCCGGAAGCCACATTAAAACTGCCCGACCCCAACAGATACTTACACCGAGACATAGTGATAACTGCAAGGGCTACCAACAACTCCTAATACCAAACCAAAGACCATTGGATCCAATACCAGCTAGCAAATCCAATCCTGTAGATGAACCAGGTGCTACCCCAAGCCAACTGGGCAGAGACCACATAATAGATATAATACTTCACTGTGTCATCTCCCTGGTACAGAACACCCAACTTGGAGGAAACCCAATACCAATAGATGCGTTAAGGGAAAACATCAGTAATCTGATCAGTAACTCAATAGTTGATCGCCATTATGGCCAAGCCCAATAACATTCTCCAATGTAACATTCGAGCCACCCACGCAAATAGAGAAAATTAGACCCAACAAAAATGGCTACACAAATTAATAACATGCTGTATTGGAACACAAGGTCCTTACGATCTAACAAAGAAAGTTTCGAGCGGGCTCTAAATATGCACGATGTAGCTATTGGGACAGTAGTGGAAACCTGGCTAAAGCCAGAAGATAAACTAACGGTTAAAGGCTACAATGTAATCAGATGTGACAGGATACATGGATACAGTGGGGCAGCGCTCATAATTAAAAAATGCTTAAAATACAGGACCATTCAGCTAATCAACAGTAATACAGCCCTTGAGGCCTGCGCAGCTAGCATTAAGAGCGGCCACACCTATATAACAGTTGCAGCAGTATACAGAGCACCTAATACAACTGTATCAAAACAACAACTTATACGGCTCTTAAGACAACTCCCACAACCATATATTATCATGGGTGATTTTAATGGCCACAACACAGCTTGGGGAAGTAGTAACTCAGATCGTATGGGCCGAATCCTCATGGAGGCAATAGAAGAGGAAAACTTGATACTTTTAAATGGATATTACTATTTCTTCACCTGCGCTTGCACACCTCTACAACTGGGAAGTCCTCCAGGAACCATTGGGGTCGGACCATCTCCCCATCCTGTTGAGATCGAGATGCCGCAATCCAAAAGATAGCGCCCCATCCCCAACATATAAATGGAATCTGGCTAAGGCTAATTGGATAAAGTATCGGGAAACAGTAAATGCATATATAGAAGAGGATAGTAAATCAGATAATGGAAGTGAAAACTATAATTATATCCTTAAAACTATAGAGAGAGCCGCAACAGAAGCGATCCCGATAAACAAACCAAGGAAGCAAAACCCACGTATAACCCCCCCGTGGTGGGACAACTATTGCAGTCACTTGGTGCAAGAAAGGAAAGAGGCTTTGAAAAACTACAAAAGGTGCTGCACAGAAGATAACTATATTACCCTTATGAAAATACAGGCACGCACGAAGAGATTATTAAAAGAGAAGAAGAGGCAAGGTTGGAGAAAGTTCTGTGAAGCCTTGAATAAAAACACACCGCTGACACAGATATGGAAACGGGTGAAGAGCTTTCGCCATGCTGTTGACGACCACCAACGTCCCACAGAGATTAAGCCAGAAATCGCAGAAGGAATACTCGCCAGACTGACCCCTCCGGCAGCACACAATCACATATGGCTGCAACCAAGTATGGATCAGGAGCACCCTATACTCAAACCATTTGACATGATCGATTTGGAAAGGACACTATTAAACTGCAGCAATACAGCCCCCGGACCTGATAATATTTCATACTCAATGATAAAACACCTACCTACGTCTGGAAAATCCATTCTATTAACCATGTTAAACAAAGTATGGCAAGAAGGAAGATATACCCCTGAACTAAAAACTGGCAAGATAATACCCCTGCTAAAACCAGGAAAGGACTCCAAAGATGCAGCCTCATATCGACCAATAACCCTTCTACCGTGTCCCCTTAAGATCCTAGAAAAAATGGTCAAACAAAGGATGGAGTGGTACATCGAAAACAACAACTTGTTACCAGAACACCAGTTGGGTTTCCTGAAAGGTAAAGGAACCAATGAGTTATTGGCACAACTGGTAACAGACATACAAAATTGCCAGAGTAGGAATGGATACCTGTATGCCGTATATATTGATCTATCTAGTGCCTACGATAACGTCAGCATCCCTGTATTGGCAGATAAGCTAAAACGCATGAGGTTCGCACACATGTTCATAGGAAACATATGTGCACTACTACAAAACAGAACCTTGATCATTAATAGTAAAACAGGCAGAGTTGGACCAAGAGAGACTAGCAGCGGTCTACCGCAAGGATCTACACTATCCCCGCTACTATTCAACATATACACATCAGACTTAGCACAGATACTAGCAGAAAACACATATATACTACAATATGCTGATGATCTTTGTATATATGCAATTGGAAATACAATACTAGAGGCCAAGGAAGCTCTATCCAACACGCTGATAAACCTTGAAAAATGGTTGAGGGAAAATGGAATGACGATTGCCCCAGAAAAATCAGAAGCCTGTATATATACACGTCACAAACTACCACATATAACTTCAGTCAACATAGGTCCCTACAAAATACCATACAAAAGGAACGTAAAATACTTAGGACTAATAATAGACTCAAAACTGACTTGGGCACAACACAAAAAGCATATTTTAAAGAAATGTGAGAAAGCCATCAATGTAATGAGGGCTACTACCGGATATTGGTGTGGGACAGACCCACAAACAAGCATATTACTGTACCGAACGCTAGTCCGACCACACCTTGACTATGGATGCATATGTTATGGAGGCGCATCAAACAGCTTAACCCAACAACTAGACAAAGTCCAGTACAAGGCGTTACGCCTGTGCACTGGGGCGATATGTTCAACGCCTACAAACGCCCTATTAGTAGAGGACCTGGAACCGCCACTGGAAATACGAAGGGAATATATAAGCGCAAAATTCGTGCTAAGACAACTACAAACGCCCAACAGTTCTCTGATAAAAGCAATAACAACATTAGAAAGAAACTGCAAAACATTACACTTTTGGAAACGGAAACGGACACCTCTGCTAGCCACAGCGTACTCTGAAGTAAAACAATATCAAAACACGATATATACCCTATCGAAACTCCCGTGCTTCCAAGTTAACTACGATACAACCACCATGAAACCCAATAATGAAATGAATATACCATTTGGGGAAAACTCAGAGCAGAATAGAGCGTTGATAGTCGACTACACGGATGCAGACAATGATATATGTCACATATACACGGACGGCTCCAAGACTGAAGAGGGCGTGGGGTGTGCATATGTAGTAACACAAACCTCAAATGTTGGCATGTATAAACTTCCGAAAGAAGCCACTGTATACACCGCAGAAATGACAGCCATCCTAAAGGCAGTACAATATGCGCAAGATACACTGCAAACGAAGATTATCATCTGGTCTGACTCAAGAAGCGCGATCGAATCACTTAACAATCTACATGCTGGCAACGGGAGAAATATACTAGGCTACAAAATCATGGAACAGATACAGCACCTACAGAGCGCCCAAAAACAGGTATACCTGATCTGGATCAAAGCACACACAGGTATACCAGGAAATGAACTGGCAGATACAGCAGCCAAAACAGCAACAAAATCAGGAAGAAACCACCCCCTGGCACCAGCTACAGACATCACATCTACAATCAGACGCAACACAAGAGATAAATGGAACAATATATGGAGAAAATCCATAGAAAACAAAGGCAAACACTACGGATACGTACACCCAACGATCCCATCCAAACATTGGTACCAAACATGGCACGTAACAAGAAAAACCATGAGCATTATAGCTAGGATAAAATTCAACCACGGTAGCTTCCGAAAACATCTATATAGACTAAACCTAATAGCATCTCCTCTTTGCGGCTGTGATGAGACGAGCGATGGGGATATAAATCATATGTTAATTGCATGCAAAAGGCACTGGCAGCAGTCCACCAGACTGCTGGAAGATCTGCAACAGCTAGGTGTTAGCCTCCCGACAAACACCTTGAACATTTTGGGCACGGAGGACCGAAGAGTGTACAAGGCCATTGTGACGTTCATAATGAGGAACAACATAAAAATATTAATCCGCCCGATCCTAAGGGATGGTGACCAGTAGACTGTCTGTCTAAACAGCAAAATACTTCTCCGAGATGTCTGCTATGCAGAATTCACGGCATACGTGTGAGATCTAAAACATCCTAACCCCATGTCCAAAATCATAAAGGAGTACTCTAAATGTGATTTGTAGATGTGTAGGCAGAGACCAGTATGAAGGACAGTGTGACACAAGATCTGTTAGCTTCAACAGCTTATAAGGTGTGATAAACATGGTTCTGCTAAGGCAAAGAGCAAATTTCTACTACCCCAAAACGTTTACAATGTAAATATTTGTGTTGTAAGTTTCACTGTTTGTAATAGGAATTTTTGTAATAACTTTAAACATGTAAACTAAACTTGGTACCCAGATGTACGTTTATAAATCATGAAAGATGGTGGTAGATGTAATTTAACAAGGCGTGTAACTCATTGTAATAACGATATGTATTTGTGCTGGCTGCATGGTCTTGGAAACCAGATGCCAATAAAAATAAAAAATAAATAAAAAACCCTCCCCCCACGTAGCCCAGCGTAGCCTTTCAGCCAACCCCTCCCCCCCCCTGGACCGAGCCACGTAGTTTGTGCACGGTCCCTAAGACTCGAAACATGTTTTAGTACAAGAAATCCCACTCGACAACCGCCCACAAAGTATAGACCACTTGAACCCAGATACCAGACAACTGGTGTCAAGGCGTGAAATACAATCGCGCTATCTGAAAATTTTCACAAAAACACTACTGTGAAATGAATCCAACTAAATCCCTACAATTTCTTTGTCATTCAGTTTGACGGAGTATATGTAAGATCAAAGGCTATTGAAATTCACAAGTGGCAACACGACACGATCAAACGCAAATTTCGCAGTATTCTTTCTTGTTAACGTCGCATGCACCATTGCTTACCTTTTCTGCATCTTTGGCCGATGATCTGCCTGGTGTCTGCAATTCCTGAAATTCTTATGATTACACTTTACTCTTTTAAATATAACTTGAAACACTGTATACTCGAAGCTTCGCGGCAGTTGTCCGTTTGCACGTCCCTACTCGCCGGTTGCAAGCAGCGAACTGCCCAATGAGCTACCACAACCAATCCGTTTTAAAGCACATGTGTGCTATGTACTATCAAAATCGTATAAAAACTATGGATTTGTATGAACAACGTTGGCATAAATGAAGGGTGAGTGATGGAGGAGTAGGTTAGGATTTGACAGTATTTTTCTACTTGTTATAAAGTATATATATGCAGAGTTCCCTCAAAGTAGGATAAAAACTGTGTGTTTGTATGAAGAACGTTGTCAAAATTTGGGGGAGGGGGGTTTGGTAAAGGGGGAAAGGGGTGGGTTTTTGAACATAAATGTAAACAGTATTTTTTTGTTTGTTTTAAAATTTATGTGTGTGTAGTTCCATCACAATCGGATAAAAACTGTGGGCTTGTGTATCGAATAACTGAAAAAAATTGAGGGGTGTATAGGGGAATGGGTATTTTTTTTGGTCAGAATCCTTCGCAGGTTCGCACTGAATAACTCACAAAAGTTTCATCATAATTGGATAAATGGTAAAAAAACGCATAGAAGACAAACCAACCAACCAACCAACCAACATTCATTTTTATACATTAGATAGAAGATAAATTAGACAGATTGATTAATTACGATGGATGACACACTGTGATGGCATATTCCATGCGTGCATACCACTGCATTTAAGGAATTTTTACTTTAAATTCTTTCAGTGTTTGAGGTAAAGTGTTCATTTCCCTTTATAATTTATTCCAACTTATGATTCATTAAATGACTAAAGAAAATATCTTATTCCCTTATATTTGAAATCAAGAGCTAGTTTATGGTCATGGTCATCTCTTCCTCTCTTTTTACTGCTCTAATCCTTTTATCGATATCCATCCAGGCCTCATCGCCCAAAACATTCCCACAGTACTCTTTTTATTTACCTTCCAATGACCCCCAATACTGTTGATTTATCATATCAGTTTCTAATTTGTGTTTATGGTTCTTTCCGTACACAAATCTAGTTGGCCTACTTTTCACCCCTTTCAAATAATGGATTTTAAGCATATAATATTGGTCTAATACTGTGCCCCCATACGCAAGCAATGGCCAGAACAAGGATATTTTTATCGCAGCTGTATCACTTTATTGGTAGAGGCCTACTCTGTACAGTATATGTAGGTCTTCTAAACTTCTCAGCGTGTCGTGAATATATAGAAATAAAGGCAACAATAAAATCCAACTCTTCCACCTATGTGCAATGGGAATGTTTTCGGGGACTATTGTCTGAGAGCTAAACGATAAGTCTAGAAATTAAAATAGCCAGTCGCTCCTTCCACTTCTGATTCTGCTGAGGAGTAGACGCTCAGTTGCTATGGAAGTATATTTCCAGGAACTCGATGTTACTAGCCTGCCGTAAGTGTTACTCCTGTAACAACTACTCAGTGTTTTAGTTTCCAGTTTAAGCTTTGGGTCAGTGGAACGCAGGTCGTTGGAAAAATATTACTTAAAATATGTCGTGTTAGCAATTAAGCGGATTATAGTCTGGTAATGTTGATTGTAACTTGTGACAGTCTACTGTAAAATATGTTAGATAAATACATACTTTGCATGGAAACTTAGCCCATTAAAGTATGTCTTCAGTTCTGTGGCGGTGTCTTCTTCTTGTGCTGATAGTGTCGATGTGACAGGAACCTGTGGCAGCTTTCTGAAAGATGCAAATATACCCACCTGCGCATTAAAAATACAAGCTCGAATCCATCGGTGCTTGTAGACGAAATGAAATAGATGTTTTGTTATTTTCATAGACGCTCTGAGAATCAGAATGCAGCGCAGCAATAGAAACTGTATGCGTTACAAATGCATAGCAAAATAGCCAAAATAGCCTGCGTGAAGAAGACAGAAATAGTTGGCACAAGGCAAGCGTGGCTTCGCGTTTCCTAGACTGCCATACCTAAACCTAAATCAGAATGCTGGTGGGTAGTTGGAGAGTATCTGCGAGGAGGATTAAGGGTGTCAATCCGGCTGCCTCCTTTGACGAGACCCACATTCCCACTGCTCTGTCTGTCTGTGTTATGACTATGTGTCGCCCCACCAAAACCTAGTGCCGAGGCTTATCTGCCCCTGGGATCTCGAATTTCCACTTCCTTAAATCGTGAAGCCATCCTTACGGCATATAACTATCAAAATTTTCTATCGAGAAGCGCGCCAATTTACGTTATTGGATCCCGAAAAATCCGCGAAATTTCGCACCGTGACCTTATGATCAGCAGAGAATGTCCGAAAGTGGCTGATCTCGTCAACAGCGTCCAGTTACGACATTCCACATAATAGGTAGTCTGAGCTACTGTCTCCGAGGGATAAACAATCGTTGTACCACGCATGTGATATCTGTCATTCCAGTATCCTACGCTGGACGTAATCACGTAAAAGGCCTTCTATAATCATCAAGTTCATCGATTTTTTAAAAATATCATCTTCCGAAGTTTTAAAATTCAGATAAAAATAAATTAATAAATCAGTCACACGTGAAACTATCGAAAAAATTAAAATATTAAACAACGGTAAAATCCAGATTCTGGGTATGAACCGGAGCTAAAATATCAGCCATTGTTCGGCTCTCTGAACGAAATCTTATCTTAAAAACAATTGATATGGATGCACTGATCACTGGAACCTGCCACTTTTTCGAATAATGCTAACCGGATGGAACAAGTTTTCCGGGAGTCCAAAAAATCGCAGATGTTTCTACCGTCCCTGTAGGATGAACGGATTACACATTATGAAGTAAAATGTTTCAGGTCTTCATTAGATAGTTCAGTTCGATTATTTCACGGTTTCCGGAAATCTCTCCAGGCGAATGCACGATTCTACTATACTATTTCTACGAACCCAAGCATATCAGTAGCCATTTGAACGAATTTTCGTTTCGCGTGTTGCATGTAAAAATGTTTATCCGGTTTACATGAAACTTTATTCAAAATAACGATTTAAGAAACTGTTTATATAGTTGTACGTTACATTGTAAGTGAGAGAAAATGGCAGTTTTCATCTGTTACCTTATGTACTGCGAATTCCGCAGAACATTACTTCACTGGATGTCTATCCGGGCTCCTATTTGACCTGCATGCATGTCTATATAGTTTTCTATTAACGCCAATAGTTGGGAACAATCTGACATTCTAATGGTCACCCAAATCAGATTCCCTAAATTTCGACTTTTATCAATTTTTCTTGCGGCGAAAGTTTTAATATGTGAAACGCTCGAGGTCTGAAAAAAAAAAACAACCTTTGAATTTGCTTGCGAAACGTTAATTGATCGAGTTTCCACGAAAGTCAACACTTTGGCATCGAGCTAACTATCACCTGTTTCTACTTAGAACCGACTCAGTAAACGCGTGCAATGACAGCTTTGCAAATTAGTGAGATAGTGAAGATGAAGGACTACTTACTGCAGCGTTCAAGTGCTAAAATTTCTTGAAAAGCTTTTTTCGTAACGTGGACATTTCTTCAGCAAGTTTATAAAGAGTATTGTATGAGCCAATGTTACGAGTGGTATAAGCTGTAGCGGTACCACTTTGTGTTTGAAAGTAGCGCCGGTTTGTGACGTCATCGGCACCATGTCCGTGGCCACGGAAGGGTGAGCCCCGGGGGCCGCATGGTGGGTGCTGTGGTAGCCACAAGGTGGGCAGTCGGTCGCAGGACGTGGAGAAGTGTGGTTGGTGTTAAGTTGAAAGTTGTAAACGTGTGAATGTGAGTAAAAGGTGTACAAATAGCCATTCTACTTTAACTGGATCTGCAACTTTGGAGTGATAGAAGTCCGATAAGTTTATAACATTGGTGGTGTTTGAAAAATTGAAGGCAATGAATTAAAATTAGTTTTGTGAAATAACTGTTTATTCATTCAGTAGTCTTTAAATGTTCTCAGTTGGAAACTGAGTGGCAGCCGGTCAAGAGAATCTGTATCTTTAGAAGGAACTTGCGGTAAGAGTTTAAACTATGCACATTATATTTCAGTGAGCGAGATTGAAAGGAAATCATTGTGGTAGCTGATGTGGGTGGACGACCCACGAAACCGCAACATGGCGTTCGTTTAGTGACCAGAACAGTTTCGCCGAGTTTTTATTTAGAAATTCCGGAAATTGTGCGTGTTGAAGTAGAAGTTGGCTATTTTGTACAAACACGTGTGAAATGGCGGGAACCGAATGACGTCACGAGACAACGGAATTTGAGCGGACGGATCATCTTTGTCTCGAGTGGAAGAGTCCATTTCGGCGGCAGGTGGTACATGTTTGGCGATGGTGAACGACGTCGACGTTTGCAACATGTGGGGCATCTTTGGCGCTGGTCGAGAAGACAACAACTTGCCTGCGTGCTGAACAACTTTGGCGATATCAGCTGGGAGGCTGTTCGACGCGGAGCGGCAAATTTGGAACGTCTCCGAGGAACAACGGCAGTTAAAAGATAAGGGAAACTAATTATTAACTTATTAGCAACACGAAAACTTTGATTTTATTGAAAACTTTTGTTGTTAACCTCAAAGTGAAAGATAAAATATTTCGTTTGGTGCAAGTGAAACTTTAGTTTGGTTGAAGCATCTAAATTAGACCAACAGAGAATTTTTTTAAAGAGAACATAAAGATTTTTTTGTGTAAACTTTATAGGGTCTTGCTTTTGTTTTTCATAAATTGAGTATTGCTTTGAGAAGGATATCCTACAGTTTCTTTTATCACAGTTTCAGTTATTTTCATAACATTTCTTAGTGACTGCGAAATTTTTTCTTGGTCAACATTGTTTTAATTTGTTATATTTTTTACTGATATGTGATATATACTTTTAAATATTTAAACCATGCGCTAAGTGCATTTCCTCAGGAATAGTGTGATTTACACATTTTTGGTATAAAGTTTCTTGGCTTTGCTGGTATATTGTTTTAAGAGAAATTATTTACAATGGTAGGGGAAGAACTATTTGAAAGTGGGGACCCTCATATCAATGTAGAGACATCAAATTCTGATAACAGGTCACCAGTTCTGAATGTTACACATCCCAGACTAGATATTCAGATACAAGACGCTCAAAATGTTGTACAAAATGCAGAAATGGCCACCCAAACTTCAGGAGGAACTTCTCCCATCTCAGATGTTACCTTACCACTTCTAGTGAATCCTTCAGAACTTGCAAATGATTCTTCTACCCCAAATGAAAGTTTTCGACGTTTCAGTAATGGTTCACCATCTGAAATTAATCTCTCCATGGAACCCCGTTATGGTGGGCAAGGCACAGTGAACTTAGGAAATGACATGTTGACGCAGTTGATGAATATGTTGAAAGGACAATCGGATAGTATTAACCGTCTTACAAACAGAACCACTTGTCAGTTAGCTGCTATGGATAAATTAGAGAAACAAATTTCCAATCTGAAAGAGCATATTAGTGATCAGGTGTTCAGTCTTAGCAACAAAGTTGAGAACTATAAAGCAAATTGCGAACAAAATACACAAAATGTACATGATGCCATAAGCAAAAAATTGGATAATCAATCAGCTGTTATCAGTCAAAGACTACTAAAACTTGAAAAAGATTCAGATACAATGGGTAGTAATTTAGAAGCCTTACAGGATTCATGGGATTTCAAGATGAAGGAGAAGAGTCAAGACATGTTAGATAAATGGGAGAGTGTTTCTAATAAATTAGACAATTGTAAACATAGCTGTGAAGAAGGTAGGCGAACATTAACTACAGATATCGAAGCAATAGGGACTCTTGCACAAAACACTTAACTGGAAATTGATGATTTAAAAGGGAGGTTGATAAGTTGTGGGGAAAAGGTACAGACAGTACAAAATAACAATAAGAAACTAGATGAAAAGGTAGAAGTTTTAGCAAAAGACATGACAGGTTTACAGAATAGGCATACAACACTCCACAATCATACAGAAGACAACAAACGCTTTACAAAACAGTTAACTCAACAGGTTGAAGTACTAGATATTAAGATCAAAGATATAGGGTTTGAAGTACATTCCATTAACCACAAGATAGAGTCCCAAGACCATAAATTTGTACAAATAGAGGACCAAATCAAAGATGCTCAAGAGAAAAATTCATTCGGTGGTTTGACAAAGGTTACAGTACATACCCCAGAAAAATTTGAAATTGTTAAATTTAGTGACAATGGGAACATACACCCGGTGAGCTTTCTGGAAAGTTTCGAAGCATACAGAATTTTTGGGCTTTATAATGATAAAGAGAAGATGAATTGTGTGTACCAACACCTACAAGGTAGAGCGCGAGTGTGGGGGGAGAGACAAATTCTAAAGTGTGAAACTTACAGTGAACTGAAGACTAACTTCCTAAATCATTTTTGGTCTGCAGAAAGACAATATAATACAAAGAGAGATTTGTGTAAAGGAAGGAGATTCCAGGAAGGAAAGGAGTTGTTGCTAGACTTTTTTCTCTAATGAAGTAATAAAGGGTTGTTACCTAAGCAATCCTTTTTCCGATGAAGAGATGGTAAGGGATATTGTGAGCCGTATGCCAGGAAACATACAAGAACTTTTTACAACCCAAAACATTAGAACAATTGAACAGGCAGAGGAATTGCTATATCGACTTGATACACAACACAATCAACGAGGTTACCTGGGAAAATATAACAACAGACCTAAGTTCCATGGACAAAGAAGCCAATATGAAGATGGGCAACGCAGAAACCATTTCCCCACACAGAGGGCATACCATGAAGATAATCAATACAGAAATAATTTCAAAAGATCAGACAACACAGGATTTGCACATCCCATGGAATTCAGAGAAAACTCACAGACCGGTGCAACTAGTTTTCATAGAGATGGTAACGGATTCATGACCAGGAGAGGTGGGGCAAATGTGAGATATATGGGCCGAGGAAGAGGAGGAGCTTACTTAGAGAGTAATTTTGACCAGGGAAGATTTGTGTAAGAAACTGAAACTCCAGGTGAACCTTGTACATACCAACAGAGGATTTGTGAACAAACAAAAAACTAGTAGCTGCTAACGTTGTGGTCCGGACGAAGGCAGGCTGGGATATAGGACCAGCAGGAAATAAATTGGTATCAAGCATTTTTCACAACAACCCAAGAAAAGACCTCTTGGAGGAAGAATTTCAAACTGAGGATCAATACGTTAGAGCTCCGGTCATTATAATTAAAGTACATGAAATGGAAATTGAGGCATTGGTGGACACGGGAGCAGAAATTTGTGGCATTTCACAACAGTTATTCAAAGAGTTGTATGAAATGAAGAGACTAGAAACACTCCCAGTGTCAGGAATGAACGTCACGACGGCCACTGGTAATAAAAGCAAATTGATAGAACTACAAGCCTTACTGGAAGGCATAATTGAAGGTCATCATTTGGATGTACAAGTTTTTGTCATACCAGGACTGAATCCTGACTGCATTTTTGGAATAAACTGGCTGCATTCTACAAAAGCTATTTTGGACTGTGGTAAAGGTTCGATTGATTTTGAAGGAGAGGGTTCAAGAGTAATAGTACCTTTGAAGAATTTGTGGAGGGAGAAAAGCATAGGTTCCATTAAAGCCTCATTTGGTACAAATGGCACAGGTGAAGTTAAAGAGTTTTCATTTCGAAAGAAACTAGTGGAATTTTGTGTGTCCGCAATGCAGCACGAAAAAGTGGAAAGAGAAGAAATAAAAGTTTTAAAGGGGGTAGACCAGGTACACAAGAGGAAATTAATGGATATTATTGAAGAGTTTAATGAGGTGTTCTCAAATAGACCAGGCTTGATAAAAGGCTATACATGTCATTTCACTGTTAATAGTGACAAGCACTTTTTCATTAAGCCATACCCAGTACCTATAGCGAAAAGGAAGTTAGTAGATGAAGAAATTAATAGAATGATTCAGTGGGGTGTGATCGAAAGATCGAATAGTCCGTACAATAACCCTCTTGTAATTGTCACAAAAGCAGATCAATCTGTTCGTTTGATTCGAATTTAAACAAAGTACTAATAACGGAAAGGGACCACCCTCAACCAATCGACGTGATATTACAAAGTTTACAAGGAAAAAAGTTCTTAATGTCTTTGGACCTCACTTTATCCTATTGGCAGGTGCCAATTGACAAAGAATCTAGGAAATACACTGCTTTTTTATACCAGGGGAGGTGCTACCATTTCAAAGTACTTCCATTTGGACTTAACAATGCAGTGGCAAATTTTATCAGGGCTCTAGACACAGTTTTGGGAAAACGCTTGCTGGAAAAAGTGTATGTGTATGTTGACGACTTATTAATCGCAAGTGCTACGTTGGAAGAATATTGGGAAACTCTTCGGGAGGTGCTAGCTGCTTTATAGAAAGGGGTGATGACGATAAAACTGAAAAAGTGTGATTTTCTTAATTGTGAAATTGAATTTTTGAGCCATGTAATTAACTCTTCCGGAATTACCCCAAGTGAGGATAAGCTTAGTGCCATTAGGGACTTCCCCAGCCCTAGAAACAAGGAACAATTGGAAAGCTTTTTAGGGTTGTGCAACTACTACAGGAAATTTATAAAGGGACAAATCTTGAACAGCCCACATTTTGAGAAACTGAAAGCAAAACATTCTATTTGGAAATGGTCCACAGAATGCGAGGAAGATTTTCAGAAAATGAAGGACTCGCTACTTCAAAGTACTAAACTTTACACGCCTGACTGGAATTTGGATATTTGTATAGCGGCAGACTGTTCTGCTTATGGTTTGGGCGCAGAGATATTTCAGGAAGTGGTCATAGAAGGAAAGATTGACAAAAGAACTATCGCATTTGCCAGTAGAGTGACGAAAAAGTCTATAAGAAATTATTGTATAACTCAGCGTGAAGCACTTGCTATTGTCTGGATATTCCAAAAGTTCAGATATCTCCTTCTAGGAAGAAAAATGATAGTCTACTCGGATCACAAAGCGCTTTCATTTTTACAGAAATGCAAACTGGTACATGGAAGATTAACAAGATGGACTCTACTCCTACAGGAATTTAATTACGAAATACGTTATTTGCCAGGGAAAGACAACTATGTTGCGGACGCCTTATCAAGGTTACCCATAGGAATGATGGAAAATGATGCAAACATACCATCAATGCAACAACCCCGTATCATGTATATTAAAGGAGTTAAAGGGGAACGAGAAGTGAGAAGTTGTTTGAAATATATGAAGGAACAGCAAATAAAAGATGGCAATATCAAGGAAGTGATTGCTAGTTTGGAATCCGGATTACTTATAAGTACCTGGTCAAAGTATTTTTGTATGGAAGGAGGCATTTAGTTCAGGAGGATGCATGAAGAGAGTGAAGACTGGAAATTGTGGGTTCCAGAAAAAAATATTGTCCTTTTTATAATACAGCACCATCTTAGCTATGGGCATTATGGAACAAACAAGTGCTATAAGATTTTACGAGAGTACCTCTATTTTCCCAATATGCCAAGAAGAGTTCGTAGAATAGTTGCTAGTTGTGAAGTATGCCAGAAGAACAAAGCAGACAATGAGAAAAGAGTTGGGGAAATGCAGAGCATTGTCCCAGATAGACCCAACGAGTTAATTGCGGTCGACATCTATGGTTCTCTCCCGACTTCAAGAAGTGGAGTTAATCATATATGTGTAGTGTTAGATGTATTTTCTAAATTTGTCAAGTTATATCCTCTCAGAAGAGCTACGGCAAAGGCAATGTGTTCAAAACTTGAAATTGACTATATTTACACACTGGGTAAACCTAAAAGTATACTTACAGACAACGGACCACAATTTTGTAGTAAAGTATGGCTAGATTGTTTTGAGCGACTTGACATACAGGTTCTGAAAACATCTTTGTACAATCCTCAGGGAAACCCCGCCGAGCGGGTTATGAGAGAATTAGGAAGACTGTTCCGAACATACTGTAGTCATAACCATAAGCGATGGGCATTAGAAGTTAATAATATAGAAGACATTATAAATTCAATACCACTCGATTCGACATCCCTATCACCATATGAAATCATGTTCCAAAAGGAAACACCTAGAATTGTACGTGAATATGTGAAATTTCCAGAACAGAATACCCCTAAGTCAGAAAAAATAAACATAGCATTACAGGAATTGTGGAAAAATGCAATACAACGAAGAATGAAACATGATAGAAACATTAAACCTACGGTTTACAATATCGGTGATCTAGTGCTAGTTCAGACCCATTTCAAGTCCTCTGTCATTGATAATACCATTAAGAAGTTCAAACCATTGTATGAAGGACCATTTAAAATTTCTTGCAGATACAATGAAAATTCGTACACTTTAATTGATCCAGATAGTGGCCGATTTAAGGGAAATTACAATGTAAGAATATTGAAACCATATAGATGTTTGAAAGTTGACTAGATTTATCCATAAAATGGTTTTGTTTTTTTAGTGTATATGTATATATGACTTTAATGATAGTGAATATTATTGTGAATAACCTAGAAGGGAAATGTGTTACAGAATTTTGGTGATGTTTGATGGTCAGAACTGTGGTGAGGTCTGGAAAGGGACTTGCTATCCAAAAGGTACCATTGGGAAGCATCTCTTACAGATGGTGTGAGTGAATTAAAATTTAAGTGTAGGGTAAGGAGTGTGAAATAAAAAATGTATTTATTGATGACAGAACTGTTTGTTTATATTTGTATTTTGATCTATGGGACAGCCGTGTGGATAGTGGATGCTAAATTAACCATTGTTTGGAACAACAATGTATTTAACATGGAAAAACTAGAGATTTTGGAGTTGTTGTTTCCAATAATGCTGTCTACCGTGGCAGGACTAGAGTGATTGGTGGTTTTATGGGGGGAAAATGTAATCCTTCAACGGCTTTTTGTGTATTTGATGTTAGTGGTAAGGTATGATCCATTGGGAACCAAAGTGTATTTGGATGTTCATGATTTATAGTTGTTTGTTACTGTGGTGTATTTTGATGTTCATGATGTTTTATATTTGTTTGTTGCTTTTAATGTTGTATTTCATGTTTGCAGTAAGGAAATATTCATTTTCAACTAATTTATATCTTAATGTCCATGACATTTTATATTGGTTGTCTTTTAATTACATTTTAGTAGAAAGAAAACTGTTTTGGAACCAATGTGTATTTTGACACTTATTGTTTTGATATGTTTGTATATTGCTCCAACACCAACCAATTCAAAAAAATATAGCAGTTTATGGTTAATGTGATATTTGTAAGTATTGCTACATCAATTTGTGTAGTTTTGTATGTATTTTGTGTGAATGAGGTGTGGAAATTGTAAAATAGGAGGAAGGGGACTTAATTTGAATTTACCCTTGCCATTGCTAATTGGAAATTCACAATAACAAGGATAAACTAAGGGGGGTTGTAGCGGTACCTCTTTGTGTTTGAAAGTAGCGCCGGTTTGTGACGTCATCGGCATCATGTCCGTGGCCACGGAAGGGTGAGCCCCGGGGGCCGCATGGTGGGTGCTGTGGTAGCCACAAGGTGGGCAGTCGGTCGCAGGACGAGGAGAAGTGTGGTTGGTGTTAAGTTGAAAGTTGTAAACGTGTGAATGTTAGTAAAAGGTGTACAAATAGCCGTTCTACTTTAACTGGATCTGCAACTTTGGAGTGATAGAAGTCCGATAAGTTTGGAAAAATTGAAGGCAATGAATTAAAATTAGTTTTGTGAAATAACTGTTTATTCATTCAGTAGTCTTTAAATGTTCTCAGTTGGAAACTGAGTGGCGGCCGGACAAGAGAATCTGTATGTTTAGAAGGAACTTGCGGTAAGAGTTTAGACTATGCACATGATATTTCAGTGAGCGAGATTGAAAGTAAAAAATTGTGGTAGCTGATGTGGGTGGACGACCCACGAAACCGCAACATGGCGTTTCAAATCGGACAGTGTGTTGAACGACAAAGAACCAAGATCGGAAAGATCATCGACGTCAATAAACGACGAAACAATCAATGATAAACGAATCACTGATAGTAGAACTATGCGATGTGCTGGAGGTTGCAGACGAAGTCAGCATTAGCGTCGGGTCCTGTCACGCAATTTTGATTGAAAAAACTTTGACATGCGGGTCGTTGTAAAATTTGTGCCACGTCTTCTCAGAGACAGAAAAAACTGCAAAAGAACAATCATCGCACTGGGTCCGTTTAGCTTCCCCACGACCGAACAGAGCACGCATGGTCAGTTAAATATGAAGTCGATGTTGATCGTTTTCTTTGACTGTCGTGGGGTTATCCATAATGAATTCGTGCCACGAAGTCAGACTGTCAACAAGCAGTACTACTAACAGTTTTAAAATATTTACCGGAAAATGTTTACCGGGAGAGGCTTGAACTGTGGCAGAACAACAGCTGAGAGTTACACAACCAAAACGCGCCGTGTTATTCGGCTCTGCTCTTTCGGGAACTTGTGGCTAAGATCCGGATAGCCGTCCTTCCCCACCCTCTTGCCGTCTTGATTTTGCACCACCAGACGTTTTTATATTTTACTAACTATAAGTCTTCTTGAAAGAGTGTAGTTTCCAAAGTGTAGCGTGAATTAAAGAAAAATCACCAATGCAACTTCGAGCCATCATAGAAAACGAGTTCCACGGAGCATATGAATCGTGTAGCAAGCAACGAAAAGTACTTCGCAGGTGGCAAGCATTTGAAAATTTACAAATATAGTACTAAAGATTCTGTGACAATGGTTCGGTCTTTTTTTGAGCAGACCTCGTACATCGTGGACAGCCCTTGACAACTGTCCAGAATGCTCGTTTCTGGCAGGAAAATATCCCATAATCGTTTTTTGTGTACAGTCATATTCGAAAGTGAAACGTTGTCATGAGAAAATATAAAGCATTTCAAATTCTGCTTCAGAGAGCGCAGAATATTATTTTAGTTTCAATAAATGTGAAAGTATGCAAGTGTGAATGAAATATTAAACACAAAATTGACAGCTTGCCTGGTATTTATTTAGGCTTAAGAGGTAACATGTTGCTTACAGTCAATTTCTTTGATGATGTATGTTTCGTTCCGCAACACCGGTTCTTAATGTTTAATACTACTGCATCGTATTTAACACTCGACTGCCATTTAGAAAACGAACGTAGTTCCACTAGTAACGGGAAGTTGAAACTGAAGCGTGTATAGCTATGGCTCTTACGACCTTGTGAAAACATTTATTGAGTACCAATTTTTTCATTCTTCTGCCAGTCTGGTGATCCTAAAATTTCAACCCGAGGCTATTGATTCTTCAAGACTCGTTGAGATTATTTTTTCTGACAGTATTCTATTGCAGAATAACTTGCGGACCATCTGAAAATAAGAAGAATCTCACAGGGGGGGGGGGGGAACTGGAAGAAATCAATGACATGCAATTTCAAAATTAACATACTGAAAAAGAAAACAACAGTCTACAACAAAATGGGAGATTCTAAAGGGAAAAACCAATGTATGTTGGAGAGTGCAAAATAATTTAGTATATCAATGCACAAGCAAAGAAGAGAAAATAAAATTTAGTTACAAGACATGATTTTTTTCCATAAATAACACTAGTTGTACATCAAAGAAAACATCACTAGCATTGTATGTGTCTTAAACTTGGATGATAGGGAAATAAGAATAAGAAATATGCAAAAGAAAAATACTGAATGAAATAGAGTTGCTGAACGTAAGAAAAAAAATTCATACAAAAAAGGAGAATTATAATAAGAGGGCATATCCTGAGATACAAGATTTATGCAACACTGGATGGAATGGTAGAAGGAGAAAGCAAGTAAAACTCGCCTATAACAAATTCATCAGGTGACGACTGATCTTCACTGTAGAAAACATGATGACGTGAAGAGTAGGACAGAGGATATAGCTAACTGTTTCAAACCAGTCTGAGACATGATCACTCGGAAGAACAACAACAATTATCACATTTAATCACTGTGTTCACTATCTTTCCAAGGCCTTCAACGAATATACTACGGCACGGTTCTCTTACGGCCTATCCGATGGATTGTTGAGAGAGAAACTCTAATACATATTTATGGTGTTGACTCTGTCGTACGCCGCGAATACGTACCAATGAAATTCACCAATTCTTTGAAATCAATCTTACAGTTTGTTTCTACTGAAACAAACAACAGTATGTGACCTTACTAATTGTCTCACGCAGCAGAATTATTTCGCTTTCAGTCTTGTAGAAGGTATGTAGGCGTATTGCTCATTAATGTTAAAAAGAATGAAAGTAGTCCTTTTGTATTGCCGAGTCCTCGGGGCAGCCTCTCGTGACTGTCCTGTTACCTCCGGCGACCAGATGCCAGGTAGCCCGCGATCACCTGCTGGAGAGGCCCGTCCATCAGACAAAGCATCAATCCTCGGGAAGTGGACTTGATAACACTCTTGGTACCCTGGGTGCTTAGAACCTGTTTAAGGACTTCTATTTCAGCAGATTCTAAAACACCGCAGTTACTGACGAAGTCGTCATCACCAATAACTCTCTTCAATTCTTGAACATCTGCGTCTGCAGCGTCGTAGAGTCTGAAACAATAAATATTAACCGTCTTTTGAAATTCTGTATCATCTGCAAAATTCACAATTATCCAGCGTGTCTGTGCATACAGACGGAGCTTGGCAACAGATTTGTAAGCTTGTCGTTTACACATTAATTCATTTTTATGGCGTACATAACCAGCCGACAATTTCCCTACACACTTACTTACGCATTTCACGGATTTTTACTTTAAAATTTTCAGCGCTTTAGGAAGATTGTCCAGCATATCGCTAGGTAATTATTCCACCGCCTAGCTCTCTTGCCCAAAAAATAAAATAAACCCATTCCCTCTTGCCTAATATCAACTGCTAATTTATGGCCATCTCATGACTTCCAAGCAATATTCCTGATTCTTCCACGAATGTCAATAACCCAAGCATGTTTTGTAGACTCCGAGCACTCTTCTACATAGTCCAAATTCAGATCCAAGTTATAAATCTTCAAATCTCTGAAAGCGTTAAGCGCTGAATTCACAAAATAAACAAAAATTTTTTTTTTCAAAACATTAAAGAATAACTGTAGCACATGAAGACAATATAACAGTAAATCACAATTACTGACACTATCAAACAAAGAGAAAGGTATTTTAATAAACACGAAGACAAATATAATTATATAAGCAACAAAAATAAGTTGGTATCACCTTACTTGTAAATAAGCAAACCAATAGTACTAGCTAGGTGTGTGTAAGCAAACAAGTACAAAAAGTTGGACGAATACAAAAACCGGTGAAACAGTGACGTTCGAAAAAATTCAAAAACAATGTTAAACCACATCACAAAACCGGCATCTATAGACGTGCAGATAGAGCTATTCCCCCTGATTCTACCACCTTCGTAAATAAATAAGAATTGGTTAAGTATACAAATAATGCAATTTTTATCAATAATATCGTGTACAGGTAGTCACTTGCGACAACCCGTTCCCCAAGAGCGAAAGACACTCTGGCTCCGCATTCTGGCTGGAGGAAGCGGATTCGAATTCCCGTCCGGCAATCCAAATTTGGGTTTTGTGTGGTTTCCCCAAATCACTCCAGGCGAATGCCGGGATGGTTGCTTAAGAATGTCATGGCCGAATTCCTTCCAGTTCCTTGCACCAGTTCTCTCCGCCTCTAACGACGTCGGCCAGAGAAAAAGCCAGAAAAAAATTTATATATCTGAGATTTTTTTATAAAAAGAAATAAACGGTTGTAACAGACTATGTTTCATTTACGGGGATATGGCGGAGAATGGGACCGACAAGTTTACTCCTTGTTAGTATTTCGGAATCGTCTCACGAGCTGACTGTAATCTAAGCCCGCCCTATCGCGGCACGTCCTGCTGTTATCAGATTACCGGCCGAGCGCCATGTAAGGTGACTATGGCGTTTCAAGTCACTGGGAAAGATTCCTTGCATACGTGAATGCTATTAGCTGCTATTGAAAGGAAACAGCGCTGAGGAATCATCAGCAATTCTTTAAAAAGCTTCTTCCCTACTTTATTATTTTTGCCGCAACTGAATAAATTATCTTTGCAAGTGGAATTTTTCTGCCAATCTCAAAAAGCCACATCCGTTATACCTCTCATTTTGTGTAATTGATGCAGAAGATGGCTCACCTTGACTACGATACCAAATCAACAATGGTTCCATTACACACAGTAGTCTGTAGTGTTTCCTCCTCATTAAATCTGGAAGAAATTCTCGCTTCGGTAGTTTTAAGATTTGATGGGACTCCTTTTGTCATGGTCAATGTTGCCCATTTACATATCTCGTAGAGATGCCTCTCTACATCAAACGAAATTGGCTTTCGGGAAAATTAATTTTGGAGAGGTTAGCGATAAAGAGTCATCGAGTTATTTCAAAATGTAAATATCAGTGTGCTCAGTGTGCTTAATAAGAGGGAAAATGCCGATACTCAGAAGAGTCTCAAGAAGAGCTCTCTGGATGAATAGCACCTACTGAATATCAGCAGGATATTGTCGCGTTGCAACCGGGGCAGGTGTGAATTCGAAGGTTACTTGTCAATGAACACAGCACTTAAACTGAGAACAGGTTTATTGAGAACTCAAACATACACGCAGCACTGACTGCCTCTTGGGCAGAATGCTCTTCTATTTATACACAGATAGAACGTACTAGAGATTACAAGAGTAGTTAACAAATGAAATGTGTAGAAGTTACAAGTGACCTTAGGAAACATGTAGAATCTTCTGGAAATAATAAACAGAATTAAATAATTTTTGTCAGTGGGCGGGATTGAACCGGCGACCTTCGGTACCGCAATTCGTGACGCTACCCGCTGCGCCATGCTGGCAGACGGTACACTGGCGTTCATGCGGCATTGCTCCCTCTCCTGAGGAAAACAGCGTCCCGCTGTTAGATTTCTTTTGGGGCACGCTGAAGTGTCCTGGATCTTGATCTTGTCGTGGGTCCTCTGTATGGCAGTTCTGGAGGGCCCCTCCCGGTTGTACTATTATCTTCCTGTCCGACTTCCTCAGTATCCAAACCGTCCTCAGAGTCCTTGAACAAGAAGCTGGTTGTGCCTAGCTGCTCGTCAGGATTGTAGTAAGGCTTCATGCGGAGGACGTGAACAATGTCCCTTCGTTTTCGTCGTTTCGAAGACGGCTCATAATCCTCGACTTCGTATGTGACGTCTGACCGGCGGCGTATGACACGATACGGACCAAAGTACCGCTTCAGTAACTTTTCTGATAGCCCAACCTTCCGGACAGGGGTAAAAATCCATACGAGATCTCCTGGGTTGTACGCAACAGGTCGGTGCTTGCCGTCATACCGCTGACGGTCCTTCTCCTGGGTGGCCAGTGTTCGTATGCGAGCCAGCTGTCTTGCTTCTTCGACCCTGGTAATGAGCTGTTTTATATAGTCATCCTGAGTGTCGTCCGGCTGGAATGGGAACAGCGTATCCATTGTGGTCTCAGCTTCACGGCCATGGAGCAGAAAAAACGGAGTGAAGCCTGTCGTATCTTGCCTTGCTGTATTATAAGCAAATGTGACCACTGGCAGTATTGTATCCCAATCCTTCTGCTCAACATCCACATACATCGACAGCATATCGGCTAATGTCTTGTTGAAGCGTTCTGTGAGACCGTTTGTCTGAGGGTGGTATGCAGTTGTCATCCTGTGGACAACGTCGCATCTTGACATGACCTCTGATACTAGTCTTGACTGGAATACCTTTCCACGATCGGATATCATCACACGTGGTGCTCCATGCTTCAAAATAATGTCTTCTACTAGAAATTTTGCAACCTCTGGAGCTTCTGCAGTCGGCACAGGTTTGGTGACAGCGTAGCGCGTGAGGTAGTCGGTGCAGACTATTATCCATCGGTTACCGGCTGTCGACTTCGGGAACCTCCCTAAAAGGTCGATCCCAATTCGGTGGAATGGAACTGCTGCAGGCGGAATTGGTACTAGATGACCTGGAGGTAATTGCGGCACATGTTTCCGTCGCTGGCACTCTTTACAGTGACTCACATAATGCTTGACAGATCGGTAGAGACCCTTCCAGTAATACCTGCGTCGGATTCGGTCCAGGGTCTTCACAAATCCCAGATGACCCAACGTCACCTAATTCAGCGAGGGCTGAAATTCCATTCATGCTGTTGTGTTCTATTAAAGGATTCCTTGAAAGGCTGTCGGCATCCTTGTGTTTGCGTCCGTTTTTGAATACCACCGTGACGTCGTACTCTTGAAGTCTAAGTGCCCATCTTGCTAGTCGACCTGATGGATCCTTCAAGCTGGTTAGCCAACATAAAGAATGGTGGTCTGTCACGACGGTGAAAGGTTTGCCGAATAAATACGGACGAAACTTGTTGATAGCCCAGACAACTGCGAGGCATTCTTTCTCGGTTGTAGAGTAGTTTATCTCGGGCTTAGAGAGTACTCTTGATGCATAGGCTATCACCTTCTCAGCACCTTCCTGAATTTGCACAAGCACTGCACCGATCCCATAACCGCTGGCGTCAGTGTGAAGTTCAGTTTCTGCATTCTCGTCGTATAAGGCTAGAACTGGTGCGGAAGTTAGAGCCTCCTTAAGTGCCTGGAAAGATCTTTCTTTAGTTTCATCCCAGTAAAACTTGGCGTCTCCCTGCAAAAGTTCTTGCAGTGGACGTGCCATGTTACAGAATCCTTTTATGAAACGCCGGAAGTATGAGCACAGCCCAAGAAAGCTTCTCACATCACGAATGTGCTGAGGAGTTGGAAATTCCATGACTGCCCTTACTTTATCTGGATCAGCGCGGACGCCATCTCCGTTGACCAGGTGCCCCAGGATTTTTATCTCTTTGGCGACGAAGAGGCACTTCTTCGGATTGAGGCGGAGTCCTGCAGTCTGAACACACTGCAGCACCGTTGACAGGCGACTCAGATGTTCTTCAAATGTTTTCGAGAAAACAACAATGTCATCTAAATAACAAAGACACGTCGTCCACTTAAGGTGTCGAAGTAAGTTGTCCATCATGCGTTCGAATGTGGCCGGAGCGTTGCATAATCCGAATGGCATTACTTTGAATTCATAGAGGCCATCAGGTGTAATAAAAGCCGTCTTTTCTCTGTCAGCTTCGTCAACCTCGATTTGCCAGTAGCCTGTCTGCATGTCCATGGTTGAGAAGTATGTAGCTCCTTTCAAGCAGTCTAAGGCGTCGTCGATGCGCGGCAGTGGGTAGACATCTTTCTTTGTGATTTTGTTCAGCCGCCGATAGTCGACACAGAATCGCCACGTACCATCCTTCTTCTTTACGAGGACCACCGGAGATGACCAAGGACTCTCCGAAGGTTGAATAATGTCATTATGCAACATCTTCTCCACTTCCTCTCGAATTATTCGCCTTTCGACTGGTGACAATCGGTACGAGCGCTGGCTAATGGGCGGATGATCCCCAGTATTGATACGATGCTTTATCGTGGGCCGTTTCGTCTGACCTTTTATTTGCTGGGATGTGAATACACCAGAGAATTGGCGTAGTATAGCTAACACCCGGTGGTGTTGTTCCTTGGTCAGGCCGGACCCTATTGGCAGTTCCATAGTTGTTTCCTCCAGCGTGTTGTCGGTACTAGTAACAGAGCATGGATCTTCGTTAATGACGTTGAGCTCGCCCTCCTGGACTGGTTCAGCTGTCCCTATGCACATTCCCTTGGGGATAATTTGTGACTGCTCGTGACAGTTGGTGATCCAAATGTCTCCTCGACCACCGATAATGCTTATGATAGCCGCTGGTATGTAGATTTCTTTCGTGAGCCTAATAAACTTTCTACTATCGACAAGCACTTCAAGGTTGCGATCGTCCGTGTTTTTGACTGGGACTCTTCTCATTGCGAACGGCGGGATTGTCACGTTGTCAACGGCGAATAACTTCCCAGAAGATTCTGTGTTACGTGTACCCGTCGCAACGACTTCTTCAATTTGCAGCTCAGATGTTCCACAGTCAATGACAGCTTGGGATGCCTTAAGGAAGTCCCATCCAAGGATGACATTATGACTACATTCTGTTAAAATGACAAATTCAACTGGCTGGGTCCTGTTGTTGATGGTTATTCTCGCGACACAAGCTCCAGCTGGCTGGACGTACTTTCCATTTGCGACCTTTAGCACAGTTGCCCCCGTATCACGGAACATTGTCTTCTTTAGTGTGCGACGATAATTGTCCGACAATACGGAGAAAGAAGCTCCTGAATCAACCAGCGCCCGGACAGGTTGGCCGTCGATTATAACGTTGATGAGATTTCCCGACATCTTAGTGACTGTCATCCATGGAGGATTTTCATCTGCGGCGGCCTCACCTCCGTAGATGGTCGCCTTGCTTAGTTTTCCTGCGTGCGGCGGCTAGGGGAGCGGCTGGTAGCTCTGTCCGGCGACGATGAACGGCAGCGGCGCGTCGGGGATCGACCTCGTCTAGGGTACGGCGATGGGCTTCTTCCCGTAGGTCGACCGAACTCGTCAGCGGGTGGCTGCCTGGGGTAGAACTGTTCTGATGGCGGACGTCTTGCGGCAAAATAATCGTCAAATACTCGTCTTCTCTCTCTGCAGTATCGTACGACATGTCCAGGGCGCCCACAGTGGAAACATACTGGCGCGTTGTCTTCTGTCCTCCAGACGTCCGTTCGTCTGCGGGACGTCATAGGTGCCGGAGGATTTGGTTGTGGCCGTGTCGGCCGGTTCCTAGGCTGCCGTTTGGCAGCTGCAGCATACGTCATATCAGGGCGAGGCCATTCTTCACGTCGAGTGCGATTGGCTCGGCAGACAGGAGCTATTGTCTGAAATACCTCTTTTTCCGCCGCGTCGGCTCCTTCATGACCCACTGGGCTTACATTCATGGCCATGATCTGATGCTCACTCGGTTCAAGAGTCCCAGCTGCCATGAACTGTTGTAATTCTTCTCTCACAATTTGTCGTATGAGAGACGCAAAGTCGTGCTGGTCTTCCACAACTGCCATAGGGACTACGTTGGGAAGTCTGTCATACTTCTTTCGCCCAACCCTCCTTTGTTGCATCTCCTCAATCCGCTGGCACCACTTGATGAACTCTTCCGTCGTAGCGACGTCTTTTATCAGAAGAGCTTGGTACATGTCTTCTGCAATACCTTTCATTAGGTGCGTGATTTTGTCGGCTTCAGTCATATTCGGGTTGACTACGTTGCATAGGGCCAAAACATCCTGTATGTAAGATTGCGTCGGCTCCCCATGTTGTTGGGCCCGGTTCTTCAGTTGTTCTTCCGCCGAGCGGATTTGTCGCTGGTGGTCCCCAAACGTTTTCTTAAGTTCCGTCTGGAACATTTCCCAGTTATTCAGTTTATCTTCGTTGTTCTCGAACCACTGCTGGGCGGTTCCGTCCAGATAGAAATAAACATTTGCCAAGCACATGGTATGATCCCACCTGTTGTACTTGGCGACTCGGTCGAACCCTTTTAGCCATTTGTTAGGGTCCTGTCCAGCGTCTCCAGAGAACACCGATGGGTGTCGAATGTGCAGCTGGCTTGCCGCCATGGGTTTCCTAATGACGCGGACTTTCGGAAGGACGTACTGAGTATATCCTTTGTAGTCCGGTTCCAGTCCGTGTAGGCGGCGACTTTTACGTTGCCTAATCGGAGCCACGATGATGCAGCTGTTGCACAGGGTACCCGGCGCCTCCACCAAACTATGTCGCGTTGCAACCGGGGCAGGTGTGAATTCGAAGGTTACTTGTCAATGAACACAGCACTTAAACTGAGAACAGGTTTATTGAGAACTCAAACATACACGCAGCACTGACTGCCTCTTGGGCAGAATGCTCTTCTATTTATACACAGATAGAACGTACTAGAGATTACAAGAGTAGTTAACAAATGAAATGTGTAGAAGTTACAAGTGACCTTAGGAAACATGTAGAATCTTCTGGAAATAATAAACAGAATTAAATAATTTTTGTCAGTGGGCGGGATTGAACCGGCGACCTTCGGTACCGCAATTCGTGACGCTACCCGCTGCGCCATGCTGGCAGACGGTACACTGGCGTTCATGCGGCAATATTACATTTGACTGCTGGGGATAATCTGTATGCGAAACTCAATATAACAAGAAGTTACATAGGTAGAAGTATGTCTAATGTCTTATTTACCAACACAATTGTTTCAAAAATGATTCCAGATGGTAGTGTAGGATGCGCTTCTTTTCTGCCATAGTACTAGCCTGCAAGAAATGCTTAAACTTCTCTTTGCAGAATACATTATTGTATTAAAATGAATTTAAATATGGATATAAATAGGTTTCGACCAAAATATGTGAATTTAGCGGGCCTATAGAAAATAATCTTAGTGGGGTTTTCACAATTTGAGAGATTATGATCTAAGTAGAAATCTGTGGTATCTTTTAAAATTCTATGTAACCGAATACCGGAGAAAGTAATCTAAACTATTATATATCTGTAAGCAAGCTGCGTTTGTCTCTTTACTGTAACGGGTATCGCGCAATAAGTACCGCAGCAATTTGGATGTGGTTTTCACGTTTTTAGAGCTAATGATGCCAGTCAAAATCTGGGAAAAATAGCTAATGACTTATATGCACCATGGGAAGGAACAAACAATTAAAAACCTTTATATTTGTAAATTTGTGGGCTGCCGATTATAGTGCACTTCAGACGCGCACTCCTTTCACAATAATCTCAGAAAACTTTGGATTCGGTTTTATTTTTTTACTTTTGTTACTCAGTTTTCTGGACCGCAGTGCTTAAAATAAACGGAATACGCAAATTAAATGTAATAAGCATTGACTTGCATCGCAACAGGTAAGTTAATATGCGAAATGTGTTAGACTACTATGTAATGGTAGATATATATGATCTCTGGTAGACAGTTAACAGTTTGTCTCTGGAACAATACGGTCGCTAAACGTTGTACATTAATAATTTATTCTTTACATATCATTATGGTTAAAAGAAAATCAGTTTTTTTCTCGAAGAAAGATGTCTGAAAAACAGCTACCATAAATATCAACAGGTAACAATACATTTTCCCCACAGTGACTTGTGCCGAACTTTCCATATTTCTACGTACGTTATTAGATTAATATATATTTTGTGGCTATAAAGTGCAAATATTCGTCACTAATATCGCCCAAGGAACGTGTGTACAAATACGGTATTGGCTGCTGTTCAAACCACGGCCAGTAAAATAAACTGTTATTTCTAATAAATAAGTCTCATAACCCAGATTCTGCAATGTTTATCACCATACGTGCTTTGGATTAATGACGACAGCAGCATGGAACGAGTGAAACTAAAAATCAATTAAGCATCTTAAAACGTTATACCACACTGCGTAAATAACAATAAAACTAAATCCATCATGCCTTATGATCTAACAAAGCGAGTCAATTGTCATTTTGGTCCAGGCTGCTTTTTAACCTAACCACAAATCTGGCTATTGATGCTTTTCGTAAATCATAGATTCGGTCACAACCGCATCAATACATTCACTGTTATCGATTCTTGAAACTTTGGAATTACTTACATGCGGGTGAAATAACGACATTAGTAATTTGGTGTCACTGAAAACGAAGGAAATTAAAAATAATTCGCAACGTTTAAGATTAGTTTTAGTACATGCTATTTTAAAACAGAAATAATTGGTGGAATCAACACATCGTCGAAATAAAACCAATATCCAATCAGAAAAAAGATGCTATTATTATTATTAATAATAATAAAGAAAACTCTTCTAAATAAATTTATAGCACCACGGTTATCGTGAAATTCTCCGTATCCGAATTTAATAATAAGACTTTTTTTTAGCTAAGTTAAATATTAGAGAAATAATATGTTTGTTATGTCCATAGCTACATTCTAACCAAAGCTTATGCTTAGCTATGTAATCCCAGCCAAAGTTTTCACATAAAATGCCAGCAAAATTTTACACTTAGTGCTTATAATTTCAGCTGTGTTAACTATTATATATCGATATAAATTTGCGGCATCACGGTTATCATGCAGTCCTCCATTTTTTAGCTAAGTTAAATTAATATAAATAAGTTAATATTTTTCATTACCACCAGAGATACCTCATTACCAGAGTTTATACTACATTTCAATCTAACTACTTCAGTTCTGAAATACCGTGAAGGAAAATGGCTCGAAATGTGGGTAGTTGTATAAAAGCCAGTAAGAAAAAAATACATGTTATTACTCATGGTTTAGGAATGTATTTATATGGTATTAAAAAAAGGGATTCTGCGATTTCGTGGCGCCGCAATTTGATGATGGATTCTTATGTAACTCGACGAGACTAATTGAAAGTAAAGAATAAATTTTTTTGGTATCTCGCTTAGTTCTCGAGATATTGTATCTCAAAAATGAGGGAGTTAGAGTGAAAGCCGGCACGGACCAGAAAAAAATTCACCGAAACCACTATATCTACACGGTGGAAATGCTCTATAGGTGTCTTATTTTCTTCCTAGTGGTTGTTGTTAGGTTGAAATACAGCCTGGAACAGAAGAAACGCCACGAAAAGCACAAGGAACTATACCTATAACTGATTTTTGACATTCTTTATCTAAAAAACAAAGCCAGAAAAAAAAAAAAAAAAAAACGATTTTTTTTTTGCCGAGTTCTATAAGAATCCATCATCAGATTGTGGCGCCACGGTAATGATAGAACTGCATAAAAAAATCTTGCGAGTGAGCTTAGTACATTCGTTGCTGCAATACATATCGTTGGTGGCGTAGATAGTTTAGAATTAACGGCCATTACTATCGCAGACAGTAACTTTCGTTTAGCGTTATATCTAAGGTACATTTCTTTTTGCTATAACACGCACTTTATATGGAGAGGTATGTCCTCAGGAAATTTCTGACCTGAAGGATTATTGATTCTCGGTACGCCCTTAATGGAATGTTAGTGATAATGTTTCACATAGCTTTAGTTTCTTATATTTCGTATATTATACTGTGTTAAAATATAAGTCCTACAAAACAAAAACAAAAATTTTTGATCATCAGTATGAAAACCGTATCTAAGGTAATAACTAAAAGAAAGGAAATTTTTTAAAATGAAATGTATATGTTTTGCTTCTCTTCATTAATATTTGACATTAAAATAAAAAGGGTAAAACATTTATTTTGGGGGGGGGGGGGAGGAGGCTGCCTACTACTGGTACTAACCATTTGAAATTTGGATTAACTACTTCGTTATAATGTCCTCTTCACGTTTTGCACTCTCCTTTTTCGGAAAAGTTACCACAAATTAAATTAAAAATGCCAAAATATGAGAGAGACGCCCAGCTATTAGATGTCGCCGGCACTGCAAAATTAATGAAAATCTATTGAAATGTTGGTTAAATTCTTTATTGTAATAGTTTTTTCTCTCCGTAAAAAGTCGCACGATATTATAAATACAATATATTTGTCCGCGATGTAGTAGGTCCTACAAAAACGACTGCCATCTTAGAATCGATACAAGCGATCGGAGACAATGCATTGCTTCCGTTGCAAACAAATACCCAATGTGTTAGATGAATGCCACAGAACGATTTTCCCCAAAATTATTTTTCTTGATCTAGGCCGAATTTCAACCTAACCACGACCCCTATGACAAAACGAGACTGTTTAGGTTGATATGATCCCTGTGCCGATAATTTTTGCGTCATTTTTACAGAACTGGCAACATTATGCAGTTGCGCAGAGTCTCATATTTTGGCATTTTTAATATAACATGTGGCAATTATTCCGTATAAGCAGAGTGTATAAAACGTGAAGAGGACATTTTGTGGAGGCAGATACTTCAAATTTCAAAAGGTTAGTACCAGTTTCGGATTGGTGGAGAAAGAGCCCTACCCGCATTTCTACACACTTCATGATCTGCGCGTGCAAAGCAGCGAGTAAACACTAGTGATAATATATATGTTCTTAACCTCTCAAAATATCCCTCAAAGAGTCTTAACATATTTCATAGATTGCATACTACATCAAATATACAATTTGTTATTTAAGGAATTTATTATCCGTTCAGCAAATATTGTTATACAGGACGATGTTGATTTTACTAACACATAACTTACATATTGTCATGGTTGAGGTCAACCCACAGGGCCCCTCAGTGACTACAATACAGTGATACAATAAATTTTTATAACAATGTTAGCAACAGTATTAAAGTATTAAAAACAATTATCAGAATTAGAACAGTAATCAAACAGTTAAAATGAAATTGGTTTAAAATAATTACACTTTTTATATATATATATATACATTTTATTTCGAGCGCTGACAAAATTCTGATCTATACTTAACAAACGAGATGTCAAATAGAAGGTGACAGGCCACACGGTATTTAATTTATTAGCTGGTTCACTTCTTTTTCGGAATCACTGCCTGATAGAGAAATATCTTGAGGAAGGCGTTTTTTTTAGCCTAGTTTGGCCGGTTCTTTTCCCTAGTTTGTAAAATTGTGCACCAGGAACTGTACTCATTCGATTGATGAAATGTATTGTTTGTTGTTTTATAAATTCGTAAATGTAAGCAATATTTAACTCTCTGTGTAGCTGACTATTTCTTACATACCATGGTGCGTTCACTGCTAATCTGAGAAGTTTGTTTTGAAATATTTGTATTCTATGTAATTTGCTACGGCTAGCACATCGCCACATAGGACATGAATATGTTATTAGTGGCCGTAATATCATTTTGTAAATTAGCAGGCAGACTCTGTTTTTAGTGATGATTTTTTGTTTAACACAGGATACAATTTGTGTAATCTGGCATAGGCTTGGTTTAGTTTGTTGTTAATGTGTATGTTCCATGTTAAGTGCCTGTCAAGATCGACTCCTAGGTATTTAATAGATTGACCATTTGGATTCCATGCTATGTTACTTCCCATGATGTTTATCTCCGGAGGTTTGGTGGGCGTCTGAGAGTGAAGATTTTGGTTTGACATTTTCCGGGATTTAAAGATATATGCAACTGATTGAGCAATTGAGTTATTGCGTGCAGTATGAATGTCCTTGTGCGAAGAGTATATGATTGTGTCATCAACATACTGTGCAGTCGAGGTGTTTTGAGGAGTCGGTATATCTGAGGTGTATATGTTGAATAGCGTTGGCCCTAAGACAGATCCCTGTGGGACTCCTGCAGCTATTGATCGTGCTGTGGATATTTTTGTGTCTATTCTTACGCTGAAAGTTCGATTTTGTAAAAAGCTTTCTAAAATTTTATACAAATATAGAGGCATTCCTGTGTTTTTAAGTTTATATAGTAGGCCAATGTGCCATACTTTGTCAAATGCCTGGGCAACATCGAGAAAAGCAGCCAATGTGTGATGTTTGAGTTCAAAGCCCTTTGTAATATCTGTATTTGGTGTGAGGTTGAGTGCATAGGGTGGAAACCAAATTGATGAGGCAGAATAGTTCCCGTAGTATCGAGGAAGGAAGTTAATCGCTTCCATATTATTTTTTCTAGCAGTTTTGACAAAGTAGGGAGTAAACTTGATTGTAAATAAATTTATATTTTATTTATAGTATAGGTCTTCCAGCATAGTAGTTTGCGAAGAACGGGGTAATTATAAGTTAGTTTAGTAATTTCATGTTGCGAGAGTTGGCAGTACGGTATGGTTGTGTTGTCGCGGAAGGAACAAGCCAATATGGCGAGAGAGACTGTTTTTGGCTAGCATAGGGTGAACATGTGGAGAAACTGATTTCGGCTAGCGTGATGCAAATATGTACAGAATATTGTTTCAGTGAAAGCATTGTATCTTGTGTGAATTTTTGAGTGTAATAAATTGTGAATTATAGTAAAAATGTGGCGAAAGTCATTTACATAGCATTAGAATATCCGTTGCGCAAATTGAGAGATGATTGAGGGTTTTGTAATAAAAGTTACTTTATATCAATACAAACGGCGAGGTGATAGCAACTACCGCAAAAGGGCATATTAGGGCCACGTGCCAGTAAAGCGGGCTATCAATCTTTCTTGTCGCAGTCTAAATAATGGATAAGGAGGACCTCGCATAGTGGCGACGAATCTGCCAGGATAAGTATATTGCAAGCGCAATATATTGCATTTATTCAAGAACGACCTTGGATATTCTTAGACGGGAGCCAGCAGTTTTTTTTTGGAGCAGAGGTTAGCAGACGAGAAGATCATCGCAGCATTGGCAAGTACAGAAATTCAATATAATTTTTCCGAAAGAGTGGCAGCAAGCAGAATTTGATACAATGACTTCCGTAAAATAAAACACCGGTAATGAATTTATAAAAAGTGATTTAAGTTCCTTTAAAGAACGAACTGTTAAATGAAACAGTTTGAAAACGAATGAAAGTCAGAAGTAAACTTTTGTTAATTTCGGAAGAATTAAATCTGTAAATTTGTCATAAGAATGATTGTGGAAATTAAAAAAAGAAATTTGTCCAAATTAGATTTAAATGCTGAGAAGACCTTAGTTAAGCAAATAAAGAATTTTTTTAAGCAATAGTGGAAAGGGTTTTATTTAATTTGGTAACTGAAAGATAAATGCATGTGTAAAAGCCATTGTGATTTGTAATGTTATGCTGATGCATATTTTTTTGTGTATTGTAAAATTTATGTTTGCAGTGCTGTGGCCATTTCTGTGTAAAGTAAGTAATTCATAAAAGGTTGTCTGTGTTCAAAATGGGTTTCTGTACCCATTAAAGAGTATTTCTGCGTCGGAAAGCAGCGTTGTGAAAATTTTGGAAGTGATTTTATCTTTGTGTTTTGCGTGTGAGTTATCGGGATATTTCAGTAGTAATATTATTTTATTTGGTTGTGAATAAGTAAAATGGAAGTAATTAAGGGCAAATCCTCGGGTTGCAGTGATAGATTAAATTCTAAAGATGGGGATAGTGGTAGTATTGTTTGTAACAATGAAGATTCAGGGTTTGTCGAGCATTCACCTGAAAGGGAGGGAAGTGGAGTTAACTTGACCAGCGAGTTTAATTCAACTGAAGCTAGCTGCGTTAGTCTCTGTGACGGCATGGGGGGAAGCGGAGTTATGTATTCAACCAAAGATAGTATTGATGTAGATATTAAAGATAGTAATGTTTGTGAAGTCGAGTCAAAGATTTTCATGATTAGTGCGATGTTAACACCAAAACCGGTTAATCAAATTAATATTCAAGAAAAAGAGAAGGGTAATAAACAAATTGATGCTCAGAAACAGAAATGCGGCGACATGTCGATCCTAATTGTTTTATTAGAAAAAATGAGAGAAGAGTCAAAACAAACAGCTGAGAATATGAGAGAAGGATCAAAACAAATCGCAGAAGAAATGGAAAGAAAAATTACCGAGACTTGTAATAATTTGACCGAAAAAATTAAAGAAGAAGTGCAGATTTTAAGGCAGGATATGTTGTTGAAAATGGATAGATGTATTCAATAATCGGAAGAAAAATGTGACAGGAAGATAGAGAGTGTAAGACAAGTATTAAAAGAAGATATCAACACAAAAATAGAGAAAGAAATGTCAATGGTGTATGATTATGTTGGGAAGTATGAAGAGGCTACCAAGCAGAATGTAGTGTGTCTGGTGCAACAAAAGGTGGAAAAGCAGTGAAGAAAAATAAGAAGGAAATACAAGAAGAGCATATAGCCATGCGGGAAGAAAATAAGATAATTTATGAAAACCAAAAGGATTGTGCAAAAGGGATTGAAGAATTAAAAGAAAAAGCTGAAATTTACCGGCTGGGAGAGAGATTTATGATTATGGATAAGGAAGTGAAAGGAGCATTTAACCAAGTGGATTACCAGATGAAATCAGTCAAAGAAGAGGTGAAGGAAGATGTGAAACATCTAATTAAGAAATTTGGCGAAGAAGAACGGCGAAATTTGACTGCTATGGGGATTGGTGGTATCATCACAAACTAGATCAAATTACCGGAAGTAAAATTTGAAGCGGAAAAAGCAGTGCATCCGGTAGAATTTGCTCGAGCTTATAAGATTGGATTACCTTGTGAGTGGTCAGACTTGGATAAGATAAGATATGTAAAGAATATGCTACGAGGGGATGCTTTTGTATGGAGCTGTGGCAGTGTTGTAGAATGTAATAATTTCGAGGAATTTTTGAAATTATTTTTGAACAAATATTGGTCACAGAGAAAACAAAGGAATGTGAGGAGAGATTTTTTGAATTGTCGCTATTATAGTAGACGTGACGGTAGCATGAAGAATTTTTGTGAAGCAGTAATGAAAGAATTGTGCTACCTGGATCAAGAAGTCGGTGATGATGAAAAAATAGAAGTTCTGTTGCAAAAATTGCCTAGGGCTGTCCAAGAAAAGCTAGTAGTAGTTCAATGGAATAGTATAGACGATTTTTTGGAAATAGTTGAAAGGTTGGACCGCTGGAGTAGTGCGAATGAGCAAAGCCTGAGAGGGGATAAGAGGAATGACTATCGAAGTTATAACGGGTCGTACCAGATGAATCCACGGGACGATTATACCAGAGACAGAGGTCAAGGACAGTTCCACTCGAGCAGTTAAGGAAGAAACATCGTTTCCCTCAAGCGAGAGTGTAGCGCACACCATCCAGCGGATTGTACCTAGTGCTGTGTATTGCTGTGTATCACCACATTTAACTGAGTGATACGATTAATTATACGGAATAGTGAAGTGAAAAGTGAGTGAAATGGAAAGTGGAAGCTACGGGGAGGCTGGTGAACCATCATACAGCCTGCCCGTCGACCAACAAGATGTACAAGTAGAAACCTTCCAGGCGGCGATGATGAATGCCTTGCACGTCTTACACACCGGCTCACCAGACCTTCATATGGAAATATGTAATCTGGAGACCCACAAGCGGCGCAACGAAGAAAACAGTGGAAGTACCGACAAGCGGAAAGCCTTGGCAGCATATAACGTGAGTAAGCCAACGGAAAGCGCTTTAGTTAGCACAATAAATGGGGATAACGCAGTCAACAACCCAGAAACTCCAAGCCAGACAACCCTGTCCTCAGCACAAGGCAAAATAAATGACTCGCGGCTAGAGAAAGTAACTAATAGAGTAGCACCAGGCGCCAATCCCACTGAAAAAATTTCTCTCGCGCACCTGCTCATGTACATAATAAGACAAACCGATACAAAGTTGACGCACCAGGACAGTATTACATATACGTGGAAGGAGTAGGAAATAATATCGCAAACCTACATCCCATGGCTTTGGGGAAAATAATATTTGGATCTTGCCCAGAATACAGAAAACATATACAAAATATTGCTGCACAATGGAAAAATAGAATTAAAATTGACCTCACGACACCACAGGCTGCCAACAGCCTCGTTGACTCACCAGTATTCCCCACGCGACAACTTGCAGCATATATCCCGGCGCATGTAGTAACTAGACAAGGGGTGATAAGGAATGTAGACACAAGTATTGGGGAGGACGAATTAACTAGCGCCCTCGAATCACCAGTCTCAGTAATCAGAATCCGACGAATGACAAAAAGGGTAGTAATAGATAATGAAGCAAAGGTAATTCCACTGCGAACCTGTGTAGTGACATTCGACGCTCAAAATTTACCGGAATATGTATCAGTATACGGAATGCGCTGCCAAGTGTCCCCCATACATAGCAACAGTCCGTCAGTACTATAACTGTTTGAAATTTGGGCATCTAAGCAAACAATGCAAATCACAAACAAGATGTACAAAATGTGGAGGAAACCATTCAAAAACACACTGTACCAACTTGAAACCAAGCTGCGTACATTACCACAAAGAACACGAAGCCACGGACAAATCTTGCCCGGAGTTTAGCAGACGGGTTAAAGTAAACGAGATATCAGCTAAACTGAACATAACTTTCAAGGATGCAGAAAATATAATTACACAGAAAACATACGCGGAAGTATCCAGTCTAGCCCCACAGGTCAAGGAAAGGCCAGCCTTCCCACCATTACCCAACCCGCAGCGGAAGTTTACTGTCTACAGACGCGTACGCTCACCTCCACCAGTCACAACCACAACACGGACCAAACTGCAGTATATTACCAACCACAGGAACTACCACTAGGGCCTATACGACATAGTCCATACGCCCCTCAATCACGGGAAATACCACAACAGAAGACCACAGTAGGATCACCTAATATAAACCAGCATACAGTAGAAACGGAATACCAGGAGGACACTACAGTAGAAAAAGTATTCAGTATCATTATGCAAATAATTAACGCAATCCTGGGCCCACAACCCCTTACCATAGATTCGGCTACAATAATAGAGATTATCAAGGAGCACTTCAACTAGGAAAACCAAAATGAAACTGTTACAGTGGAACGCAAGGTCAGTAGTCGCAAATAAAGAATCATTGCAACAAGAATTACACAGCCAGGAAATAACAGTAGCAGCCATATCAGAAACATGGATAAAACCTGGAAGAAATATCACATTTCCAGAATATCACATAATCACACACAACAGACAAGATGGAAAGGGTGGTGTAGCATTGATAATAAAATTAGACGTACCCCATACACAAATCATTCTAAGCAACGCAAATGAATGGAGCTTCCAAGCAGTAGCAGCACGTGTGCGAATCGATAAGAGAGAAATCACAATAGTATCCATCTACTGCCCGCCAAATCAGTTACAACACTCAGAGAATGGTACACACTGATGACCCAACTAGAGCCACCGTACCTTCTATGCGGAGATTACAACGCACACCACACCAGTTGGGGCTGCGCGTACAATGATGGGGGTGGAAACGCAATCCTAGATATACTGGAAGAATTTAATTTAACAATCCTAAACGATGGCACACCCACCCTAATACAGACACCTGAACGAAGACCCTCAGCTGTCGATCTCACCATTTGTTCACTAGACATTGCAGCAGAAATTATATGGAAAGTAACCAATCAGTCGATGGGATCAGACCATCTTGCTATAGAATTATCAACACACAATGTAAACAATTTGAATCCTCGGAAACCAACAACAAAATGGAACACAAATAAAGCCGATTGGGAGAAATACAGCAACATCATAGATAAAGAAATCTACATAGTAAAAAGAGCAGAAACAACTGATAAAATGTACAACGAATTTATCAAACTAATAAATAAAGCAGCCAACATAACAATGCCGCGTAGAAAAGAAATTAACAACCCAAGATCACCACCAGCTCCATGGTGGAACCAAGCATATTCTCAGGCAATCGCTAGAAGGAGGTTAGCACTGTAGACATATAGACAGTACGTGGTCCAACTACCTGCAATACAAGAAAATCGATGCAGAAACAAAGCGCTTCCTTAAAGAAAATAAACGCACATCATGGAAACAGTTCTGTGAGAAAATATCTAATAACACACCACAATCTCAAATATGGTCAATGATAGCTTCACTTAAGAAGAAAAACATGTCGAATCACCCACTGACAGAAGTCACAGAAGAGTTTGCCGACATCTTAGCTCCACCCACAGTACTGCCACAATCAGAAACCATTTGTAACAACAATACAGAAGATCTATCACATCAAAATGAGGAATTACAGCAAGCATTTACCATAGAAGAATTTGAGAAAGCTCTAAAAGACACGAACAACTCAGCCCCCGGAATTGACGGTATTCATTATTGCATGATATCGAAGTTACCAAGGTCAGCAAAAACAACCCTATTGAAATTATACAACAAGTTTTGGAAAGAAAGCCAATTCCCAGAATCCTGGACAACACAGATCATCGTGCCAATACTAAAACCAAACAAAGACCCAAGCAAAGCAGCATCATACCGACCAATTGCATTATCATCCTGTATAGCGGAGACCTTCGAAAGAATGATCAAGCACCGATTAGAATGGTGGCTCGAAAATAACAACCTACTGCCCAGTTCTCAGTATGGTTTTCGAAAGGCAAGGAGCACCCTGGATAACCTAAGCCTGCTAACTACTGACATTGAACAAGCGTTTTCAACCAATAGTTATCTCACAGCAATTTTTCTCGACATCTCTGGAGCTTATGATGGGGTAAACATTGCGCTACTCATAAAGAAACTAAGAGCCCTGAATCTACCAGACATCTATCTTAAAGGAATATACAGATTGCTAAACAAACGAGTCATATATTTGCGCAAAAGAGACAATACCATGTTCGGTCCTCGAGTAATCACCAAAGGCCTTCCACAACGTGCAATATTAAGCCCGCTGTTACATGCAATCTACGTAGCCGACATAGAACTAATTATACCACCAGCTGTAAAGATCCTGAAATATGCAGACGATAAATTCATCTACACTTCATCCGCAAGTTTTACCTTAACAAGGAAAAGTTTAGAAGAAACAGCAAAAGCCCTAGAAAAATGGATGGAACAAAATCAACTCAATCTGTCACCATCTAAATCCTCAGTGGTCATCTTCACTAAGAAATATCAACCAACGAGCCAGACACAACTACAACTAGGCCCATACTTATTACAAATTAAAACATCTGTAAAGTTATTAGGTCTATATTTAGACAGCAGGCTTACCTGGGCACGACACGCTGAATACTTAACTGAAAGGACAGGGAAAGCCTTAAACATATTGCGAGCAGTAAGTCACGTCTGGTGGGGAGCCCACACAACAACAATGTTAACACTATACCGTTCTCTCATCCGATCAATAATAGACTATGGAACTATCTTTTATGGAAATGCCCCCAAATATGTATTGAAAAAACTGGACACCCTTCAACACCGAGCCCTAAGGATATGCTTGGGAGCAATGAAATCATCCCCCACTAATGCACTCCTGATAGAAGCGAAAGAGATGCCCCTGCACATCAGAAGGGAACTAGTGACAAAGATTTTCCTCATCCGGCGAGCAGCAATAATGTCACATCCACTTCTTAACAAATTGAACACCTTAATGAAAATCAGAAACTCACAAGGAAACACAAACCAAGAACGAAAACCTCTTCTGCTTAAATATTTTGAACAGCTGAAGACAATGTTCCCATTGATATACAAAGACCGAGAGCTGCCAATTTACAGTTATCCATACAAACTGAACTTATATAAGACACCGACCTATCAACAACCATGCATCGAAACCTACAGAGGGAAAGCCAACAATTACATTCAAAATCATATCTTGAACAACTGGCATGACTTCACAGAAATATACACTGATGGATCCAAGACCCCAGAAGGAGTGGGCTACGCTTTCTACTGCCCCACAACAGGAGCCTCAGGAAAGTACACTCTTCCACTAGAGGCAAGCATATACACGGCGGAAATTCTAGCGATTAGAGAACCAATCCAATATGGAGTACAACATTTCCAAAAAATCCTAATACTCACAGATGCAAAAAGCATACTTAGTAAAATAGAACATCAGAAATGGACTACACGTACAAACCCATATATATACAAAATCTTAGATCTGACACTACGGGCCAAGCAAGCAAATAAAGAAATAAACATCATGTGGATCAAAGGACACATAGGAATAATTAATAACGAAATAGTTGATGAATTGGCAAAGGCTGCAATAGTCGAAGGGAATTTTAAAGCAATCCCATTACCATACACCGATTTCTACAACAGAGTAAGGAAAACATCTTACGAGGAATGGGAGAACGAATGGGAAATAACAAAACATGAAAAGGGAAGACATTACGCTACGATTCAACCCGAAATACCAATAAAACCTTGGTACCACTCTACAACTTTGAATAGACGACACGTGTCATCTCTAATAAGAATGAGACTAGGTCACGGGTGTTACCCAGCTCCCCTACACCGCATCAGAGTAGCAGAATCCCCCTACTGTGAAGATCACCCTACAGAAATAGCCGACCTAGATCATCTATTTTTTGGTTGCAAGAAATATAACTCTCCACAAAACGAATTACTTCGCCGCATCACAAAACAAAATGTCCCCTTACCAACCAGCATCGCAATCTTGCTGTATGAGAATAACCGACAGGTTATCCCGGCAATCATCAGATTCCTAGAAGAAACAGGTCCCCGCAGGGGCCTGGTACGCAAGTGCCAGGTACGGGTTTGGCGAACCCGCGGTGCCCGAGCTGGAAACTTGTGAGCGCCGCAAGTTTCCCACACCGTAAACTCCTACCATGCTTCAACGACCACCGTAGGGCGTGGCAGTGGAACGTTGTGTGCCTAGGAGAACGGGGATCTTGGCTTAATCGCCCGGATCGCGAGGATGGTAGAAACCTCTATAAAAAACCCCTCAACCTCAAGGTAAGCCACGTGCCGAGGAGGTGAATGGGTGGAGAGGAAATTCACTCGCTAACGTGCAACCTCAGGGGCACCTGCGCACCCCTGTTGTATGAGCATTCCTTTTTATACTGGTTTTTCTCGTGGGACCAAAAATTAAGCCTCACAAAAAAAACCAAGAACCCTGCGGTACGGGTGTGCCGCAGGCAAATAAAAATACACCCAATTCCAAGAAGCGGGTCAGGGTTGATAGCCCTCCCGCTTCTGAAAGTAAATGTAACGGGAAAGTCTGTTCGATCCAGAACGCTTTCGTTGTGATGCAGAGAGTAGAGGGGACATTTGAAAAAGTGTCCCCCTTTTATATAAATAAAGGTTTGGAAGGGTTAGTTGGTACCCTAAAATCAGTTAAAAAGCTGAGGAATGGGACGCTGCTGCTGGAAACATCCACCAGTAGGCAGGCATCCCAGCTCCTTAACTGTGAGAAGCTCGGGGAGTTCGCCGTTAAAAGCGAACTCCATAAATCCCTAAATTGTTCGAAAGGCGTGGTCACCTGCCGTGACATTATGGACTTAGGAACCGAGGAACTCGTTAAGGAATGGGAGGATCAGCAAGTGGTCGAGGTGCGTCAGATTACACGGAGAGTAAATGGCAGTCTGGAAAAGACTGCCACCTTCGTCCTGACGTTTGACACTCCAGTGTTGCCCAAGTGTATTAAAGCTGGATACATTAATCTGAACGTCCGTCCGTATGTTCCGGACCCAATGCGCTGCTTCCAGTGCCAGAGGTTCGGATATACGACGGCGTCATGCAAGGGCAACCCCACCTGTGGTAGATGCGGCAAGGGGGCACACGAACCGGGTGTCACTTGCGCGCTCCCACAGGTGTGCGTCAACTGCTCCGGGTCGCACCCTGCCTGGAGTAGGGAGTGTCAAGTGTATCTTGAAGAGCGCAAGATACAGGAGTTGAAGACCAAAGAGCGGATACCTTATATAGAGGCAAAGAAGAAGGCGAAAGCGCTCGCCGCTCCAATATTCGGAACAAGCTTTGCCAAGATGGTCTCGACGCCCGTCAGGAAAGAAAGTGTTGCTACGCAGACATCCTTTGCAGACATGGGCACAAGCACTATGTGCTCATGTCAGTGCAAGTGTGGTGCAAAACCCACGAAGGTCATAACACCTAAGACCGCGGATGTCGCTAGCAACACATCTGCAACCTCGACCTGTCCAGCAGCAGAAATAAAGTCTCCACCAGCAATCAGATTAACGGCACCTCCTATTCCACCACGAGCTACTGAAATGGTAGCGATACCATTTGCTAGCGGTGGAAATAGAGGTGACCAAAAGATCCGAGGTATAAAGTTTAGACAGACTGATCCGACCCAGTTTGTTAAGTCCCCCTCTTCTTCTCCTCCCAGACCTCCCACCGGCAGGGAGAGTAAGGGGAAGAGGCAGAAGAAGAAGAAGAAAAAGGACGGGGAGGATTTTGAGGAGTCCTCTGGATCGGAGATGTCTGTCTCCGCCTCCGGGCAAGAAGAAACGGAAATGCTGGTGGACGAGACTGGTCCCGTTCCTCAGCAGGAAGTGGCCGAAGACCCACCCGAACCGGGGCGGGTGAGGTTAAATAGGTAAGGATGGCTCCCATACTTCAGTGGAACATAAATGGATTTACAGCTCACAAAGACGAGTTACACCTCTTAGCACGGTCTGATCCTTTGTGTCTCTGTCTACAAGAGACACATTTCAGACCATCACACCAACCTGTGCTAAGAGGATATGACGTGTACCGTAAGGACGATACCGAGGGTGATCGAGCGAAGGGTGGAGTGGCAGTGTTTGTCCGAAACACTGTCCACTCCGAACCTGTAGCTCTCACCTCTGATTTACAAGCAGTGGCAGTGAGGATTTATGGTCCCACTCAACTCACAGTATGCTCTATTTATCTACCACCTAACACGCCCATCAGTTATGACGACATGTCTAACATCTTGCGGCAGCTTACTCGGCCATTCCTCCTTTTAGGAGATTTCAACGCACATAATGCGCTGTGGGGCTCAAACGCCGATTGCCCCCGAGGCCGAATGGTTGGTAGATTAATAGAGCAAGAGGAAATATGTGTCCTCAATACTGGTGCAATGACACATTTTACCACTGCTTCCGGATCGTCCTCTGCCATTGACCTTTCATTGTGCTCCCCCTCAATCGCGGACTCCGTGCATTGGGAGGTGGATCGTGACCTTCATGGAAGCGACCACTTCCCAATATGGATGCATGTAGAGTTTGAGCGTGGAGGAGGAAATAACCGACGCAAATGGAACGTCAGCAAAGCCGACTGGGAACTCTACCGCCGCTCCATCACTCTTAATGTGTATAACAACCTTGAGGAGAAGGTAAATCACTTTACCGAAGTGATTCACCAGGCAGCTGACGTTTCCATGCCTAAAAGCTCCGGAACGCTGCGAAGGACGCACGTCCCCTGTTGGAACGACGAATGTCGTTCCGCCATTCAGGGTCGCAGACGAGCGCTACGGCGTTTCAGGTTGTACCCTACATCCGACAACCTGGCAGCGTTCCGTATAGCCAGAGCTAAGGCGCATCGTGTTATTAAGGAGAGCAAGAAAAGGTCTCGGCAGAACTTTGTGAGCACAATAAATCGTTCCACACCTTCGTCGAAAGTATGGGAGTCTATCCGCCGTATATCTGGAAGGTACTCCCGTCCACCAGTATCTGGGTTACTGGATCACGGATGTATAATTACCGACGAACGAAGCATAGCGCAGCTGATGGCGGGGAACTTCGCCGCCATCACATCGACTGCTAATTTTGACCCTCGGTTTCAGCGACGAAGAGTCGTTGCCGAGAGGCGCCCGCTGTGCTTCGATTCGTCGAATACAGAGGCCTACAACTGCCCATTTACATCTTGGGAGCTGGAGTCAGCACTAAACAGCGCAAACAACACTGCTCCAGGGCTTGATCTGATCCAGTACAAGATGCTGAGGCATCTTAGTAAAGATGCTAAGGAGTACCTTTTAGATATTTTTAATCAGATATGGACCGAAGGACACTTCCCCGACTCGTGGAAAGAAGCAACATTAATTCCCATTTTAAAACCTGGGAAAGACAAATTGTTGCCAGGTAGTTATCGTAGTATTGCCCTGACTAGCTGCGTGGGGAAGACACTGGAGAGGATGGTTAACCGCCGCCTCGTCTGGTGTCTTGAATCCCGTAATCTGCTGAGCCGCTTTCAGTGTGGATTCAGGAAGTTCCGTTCCACCATGGACAACCTGATCCTCCTGGAGGCGGCAATACAGGATGCGTTCATCCGCAGCCAACACCTTGTGGGTGTTTTTTTCGATCTTGAAAAGGCCTACGATACTACCTGGCGGCATGTTATTTTAAAACAATTACATGAATGGGGTTTTAGGGTTAACCTGCCCCATTTTTTAAAATCATTTTTATCTGGTCGTTGCTTCCGGTACCGAGTCGGTAGTGAAGTGTCTGATATTTTTATTCAGGAAAACGGTGTTCCTCAGGGGTCAGTTTTAAGCGTGACCCTTTTCGCCATAGCGATTAACAGTATATCACTCGTCATAAGGAGTCCCTTACGGTTCTCCTTATATGTGGACGATTTTTTAATATTTATTGCTTCATCCAGCCTGAGAAGCGCTGAGCGGCAGTTGCAACTCACGCTGAACAGGCTGGATGAATGGTCAGTGCACACCGGTTTTCGTTTCTCTGCCGAGAAAACGCGGTGTGTACTTTTTAGTCGTAGTAGGACGCTTTTACCAGAGCCTCACCTTACCTTGAGGAACACCGTTTTACGTTTTACTGACACTGTTCGGTTTCTGGGCCTTATTTTAGACACTAGGCTAACCTGGCTGCCACATCTTAAAGATGTGAAAGCTAGAGCCTCTAAAGCTCTTAATGTTTTAAAATGCCTGTGTGGCAGGTCATGGGGCGCAGACCGCTCCTGCTTGCTACAATTTTACAGAGCCTTTGTACGGTCACGGTTGGAATACGGTTGTATCGTTTATGGTTCGGCACGGGACAGCTATCTCCGTATACTGGATAGTGTCCACCATGCTGGAATTCGGCTCGCCACGGGTGCATATCGCACCAGCCCTATTGTCAGCATTTGTGCTGACTCGGGCGAGCCGCCGCTTACCATCCGCCGGCAACTCCTCATGGTGCGACACTACCTGCACGTTGCCATAACACCTGGCAGTCCCGTGCACGACATAGTGCTCCATCCCAACTACGAGCGGCTCTATACCAACCGGCATAGAGCCACTAAACCGTTCACCTAGCGTACAAAGGCTATTTTACAACAATATGGATTTGAGATTCCTTCTTTTTATCACCAGGGTTGGAGTAAATCTCCTCCCTGGCTTTTAAAGAGGCCCAGAACAATTTTAGAATTATCGCGGCACAACAAGTTGTGTACCGCGGATAACGTTTTTATCAGAATTTTTAGAGATGTTTTAAACCAGTATCACACGTTTACCCCGGTATATACGGATGGGTCTAAGCAGGCTAACGGAGTTGGTTGCTCTGTAGTGTTCCCTCGAGCGACTTACACATTCAAACTACCCGGCAGGTGCAGTGTTTACACCGCCGAATGCTATGCCGTGTTGAAGTCGCTCCAGCATATGAAAGTAATGCGCGATAAGTTGTTCATTATATGCTGTGATTCCCTCAGCTGTATTCAGGCCATAGGAAATATGTATCCAGCAGATCGTCTAGTCCAGGATATACAGGACGCCCTCCTTTCCCTCCAATCTCGTGGAAAGGAGGTATTATTCTGCTGGGTACCGGGCCATGTGGGAATCAGGGGGAACGAGGCAGCCGATGTAGCTGCCAAGTTAGCCTGCGACAAGGTCAGAACCGACTTTGAACCGGTCCCAAAGTCAGACCTTGCCTCGGCGGTGAAGAGATTCGTTTCTGATGTTTGGCAGAGGCAGTGGCTGGAAGTTGAGCATAATAAGCTCCGGCTGGTCAAACCGACCGTTCAGCCGTGGAGCAGCTCCTTCCAGCGGGCGAGGAGGGATGAGGTTCTCCTTACTCGCCTCCGAATAGGGCACTGTCCTCTGACGCACAGCTTTCTTCTCCGCCGAGAGGACCCTCCGGAATGTGATGCTTGTGGCGTACCTTTGACGGTACGCCACATTTTAACCGAATGTGTACTGTTTTTAGATTTAAGGGAAGACGTTGGCTTAGCCAACGATCTGTCCCTTATTTTAAACGATGACGGTGACAATGTGGCTAAGGTTTTAATGTTTTGCAGCTTGGCCGGTCTTGTCCCAAAAATTTTGGGCAGATCGGCCTAGGTTTTAGATTGGATTGGTGGCCATTTACAACCACCAATCCAAGTACTTTTTTACTCGTGACACTGCTTAAATGGCTGGCCCTTTTACAGCCAGCCAGCTAACTTGTTTTTTAAACTGGTTGGCCCTTTTACAGCCAACCAGTTAATGTATGCGTTTTAATATTTTATCTCCTTGTCTCAGTTTTATATTTTAAGTTGCCGTCTGTGTGGCCGATCTCTTTACAGTCGGCCACGCAGACGGTATTTTAGTTAGTATGTTAGTATTTTATTGTGCTGTCTCTGTGGCCGACCCCTTTACAGTCGGTCACAGAGACGGCAATTTTGCCACATTGTCACGACTGGTTGTTGTTAGGGCGCTAATGACCCCGTCGTCGACGCGCCCTAAAACCCTAATAACAACAACAAGAAACAGGTCTCCACATATGAAATAGACTTATAAAACGACACCCAATTGGAAAAGACCATGAAACAACATATGAATAATAAAAAGCAATCACCTTTATAAACGAGCTGTAAACCTCTTAACCGAAAACAATTGTAATTACAACTACTTGCGCAAATATATTGTAAAACTCTATATAAATGTCTGTAAATAATTATAAGTTATTGTAATCATTGAAGTATTGTAACTATTATTCTAAATTTTATCTAAATGTCTGTAAATAATTATAAGTTATTACAAACTTTGAAATACTGTAACTATGACCGGAAATTTATGTAATTGTAAATATTGAGTATAGTAACTATTATTGTAAAATTTTAAGTAAATATCTATAAATAATTTTACATTACTGTAAACACTGAAGAATGGCAACTAATATTAGAAACTGTTATAAACATTGTAAACAGTACACGATGTATAAGATGTACACCTTATGATGTATGAGTTTGATGGCTGTATGGCAAAAGCAAAAGGCCAAATAAATATATATATATATAAAAAAAGAGGTCAAGGAAATGGATAGCACCGAGAGGAACAGTATAACAGGAATTCTGGAGATGGAAGAAGGGAAAATGAAGACGGGCGACATGACTATCAGGGGTCATATCATAACAGTAGCCGACCAGGAGGAAGAGATGGAGGAAGGCAGCTTGTTTCCCATAGAATGGAGGGAAACTCTGCGCCGCAACTGGAGCGGTCCGGTCAGTAGCGGAGAAAGTCGAAATAGAACCAAAGAATCAAAACAACAGAAATAACAGGAATGACAGCTACACCTACCAGAGAACTGAGGACCTACAGATAAATGTCAACGAATGTGATATGCAGATTATAGACTACAACAGCAGGGGGCAAAATCAAGAGAAATCGAAAGAACTGGATGTCGGGGTGTGTGACGAGAAGGAACCATTGAGGTGGTGGGAATGTTTCAAGTTTTTAGACGAAGGGGAAACACAGGACATTGCAGGAATGTGCGAATATGATTGGCGAAAAGAAGGGGTGCGAGAATTGGCTGAAATCGATCTGGGAATCCATGATAACAAAGAGAAATGTAGTAGCAGTGTAAGAGAATACACTTTAGCAGAAGAGATGTTGACAGATGAGCTTGTATCGAAAGAATTTGTGGAAGATATATATGAAACTACAACAGAAGATAGCATTGGAACAAGTGACGAAGATGAGGAAGAGTATAGCGACGAAAATGGTAGCGAGAACGAAGATGATAATCTGAAAGAAGAAGAATCAGGTGGAATGTTAGACAGTGAAGAATATGAAGGAGTGAGATTTTTCCTTGTGAGGAAATATGCCAATAGCAATGAAGATGGAAGTGAAATGCCAGAGGAGGCAAATGTTGAAGTTTCGGAAGAGCGTAGGCAGGACATAAGCTCAGTTGCGGGAAATAATGAATTCAAAACAGATGATGGAAGTCAATTCAGTAGAGAGAATGTAGACTTACAGCAGCTACACCTGAGAGATGGGAGTACGTTAGAAGTGTTAAAGTGGTCTCCAGAAGAGTTTGAAAAGGATTTATTACAAGAGGAAATTTTGAAGGAAGAAGAAGAGGAAGTGAGGCATCCAATATTTATGGTGAAAGTTTTTGGTTTGAAGAGCGAAGTGTGTAACCTCCCCTTCTCACATAACAGTAAAACTAATTACTGTGTGAGGCTAATGCATTTGAGAGGTTATATCTAATTTTTTACGCTTAGAAGGGCGTACTGGGAGGATTAGCTCCAAAATGTTAATTAATAAAGGAACAATTCGGCTCCAAGAATATCTTATCTTGGAAACCCGGCCCGTAATGTTAAGTGCAACGGTTTTTATAACTTTTATAGGTCTGGCAACGACTAAATGAAAAGCGATAGTACATAGGTATACTTCACCTTTAATATCACAACTTTATCACCGTATTACAAACTTCACCAATTAATACATTTCTCTCCTAAAATTACACCATAGCGCACTTCACGCCAAGACTTTTTATGTGATTGCTTATGCGCGTCTCTCTTCTTCTCTGACTCTCCAAAGACAATACTACTTCCTCTCTGACTCTCCAAAGACAATTCTAATCCTACTTAAACCTAAGAGCTTACAACTACCCCAGTACAATATTAAAAGCGTCTGTGGAACTCGTTATATTTACAATTACATAGTATTTACATTTTTAATTATTAATAATTATTTAATACCAAGATATAATTAATAATATATTTATATAGATTGGAGACTAAAGGTTGCAAGTGCTAGCGGATACTGGGAGTGAATTAACAGAAGTTGTATGACCAAATAGTGAAGAACAACAAGATTGCCGAAATGCCAGTGAGTAAAGTTCAAGTAATTGGGGCGACCGGAAAACTGAGTAAGAGGGTGAAAATTCAAATATTATTGGAGTTAGAAATAAATGGAGTTGCATTGGAGCATGCTTGCTTGGTGGTACCCGAGCTCAGCATTAACTGTATTCTGGGTATGGACTGGCTTTGCAAATTTAGAGCTATAATTGACTGTTACAAAGGGGAGATGCAAGTATGGAAGAACGAAGAAAATATTGAAGTTAACTTTGGAAGTCGTTCGATAAAAGTTAAGGAGTAGGAGGAAGATGAAATCATGCGAGTTGTGTATGAAGTAGCAACAGAAGATGAAGTTGAAGAGGGTGAGGAAATGGAGGGTGAAGAAACAGAAAGTGGGATGGAAGCGAACTATGTAATGGACATTGATGAGTTAAGGGGAGTTACCGAAGAACAGAAGGAAGATTTAAAAGGAATATTGAGGAAGTATAAGAGTGTGTTTTCAGACTGTCCCGGAATAGTAAAAGGATATGAATGCCAATTGAAGATAAAGCCTCATACACCATTTTTCGTGAAGCCTTATCCGATACCGCTAGCTAAGAAGAAAGCTGTGGAGCCAGAGATCGACAAAATGGTACGATGGAGTATTATTGAATGTGGAGATCATAATAGATTATGTACATTTGAGTTATGGGCATTATGGAGCAGCTAAATGCACCCAAAAATTAAGGGAAGTCTTGCTATTTGATAATATGAAGAGGAGGGTGGCCAAGAGGATAGCGACTTGCGACCGATGTCAACGGACTAAAGTTTCGACTGTAGCAACTAAAGGTTTAATGCAGAGTATATTGCCAGAGAATGTTTTAGAGCTGGTAGCCGTTGATTTGTATGGGCCTTTGCCAAAGTCAAAGGGTGGATTTACTTATGTCTACGTCATGTTGGATGTGTTCTCGAAATTCGTGCGATTCTATGCAATAAGAAAGGCTACAGGGAAGATATTGGTGTACTGGATGGAAAAGGATTATTTTAAAAATGTGGGCTATCCAAAGAAGATATTATCAGATAACGGTAGCCAATTTACGTCAAGACGTTGGGCTCAGTGTATGGAGGAGAACAAAGTGAAGCATGTAAGAATATGAGCGTACCATCCCGCCAGTAACCTAGCCGAACGAGTCATGAGAGAAATTGGTCGGTTGATCCGAACCTATTGTAGTAACAAACATACTACAAGGGTAGACTATATAACAGATTTCGAAGATGTCATAAACAGTGTACCAAGTGAGAGTACTGGTTACACCCCATATTTTTGATGTATCATAAAGAAGAACCGAATTTGATTAAACAGGGTGGCCACAAACCGGGAATATCGGGAATTATCAGGGAATTTCATGTAACCGGGAAATTTCATGGAAATATCAGGGTATTCAGGTAATTTCGAAAATAATCAGGGAATTCAATTGCGACTACTGGGAGTTTAGATATTTTTTTAAGGTCGTCTTGAGTTTATTTTAATAACGAAATTTCTCATTAGATATTTCAACTTACATATATTTAACATAAAATATCCAACGATAGTGTAAACAGCGCGCTAGAACTCGCCACGAGTACCTTCGACTAGCGCCAAAAAGCCGCCACCGATGTTGCGTCACTCGCGAGCAACCACGCGAGAAGACCGGCGTGCATACCACGTGCTCCTGCATTGTTATCTCGACTCGCGAAAGTGTAAATGTGGCATTAGAATCCTCGAACTATATGCTATGTAGCTATCTGGTCAGTTGAGTTTGCTAGCTAAGCGACAATCGCTTCATTTGTCATGAAATTTCGTCTGCTGTTTACAAACACGCAAACGCATATCGTGTGATCATATCTAATTTAAAAGTGAAAGTATTTTCTAAATATCGTTATTTTAGTTTATTATCAAATAGTAAGTTTTTCTTAATTTTTATGATTATGTGGAAGAGAGACTGTTATTTTTTAAGTTATTGATTTATTTTAATCGATCGTGAAATTTCTCATTAAACATTTCAGCTTATATATTTTTAACCTGAAATAGCCGATAAAAGGGTATAAATAATTTATTTTACTGATCATTAACTCTTGGTATTTTTTTCTCGCAATGTTAATTACCGTTATCTGTGTTCGATTGTCAAAGTTTTTTCGAATGTTAAATCGATGCGACAGTTTGAACAGCGTATTAGCGCTCACAACGAGTGTCTTTGACTCGCACCAAACACCCGCCACAGAAGCGAGCGGCACTCGCGAGCAACTACGCGAGAAGACCAATGCGAGCGTACCGTGTGTTCAAGCAGTGCTATCTCGATTCGAATAAGCACGCGCGAAAGTATAAATGAGGCATAAGAATTACCGAGACACATCTCGTGCGATCACATATAATTTTAAAGTGGAAGTGTTTTCTAATATCGTCGGTTTTAGTTCATTATCAAATGGAAGTTTTTCTTAATTTTTATGATTATATCAAATTTTTCTACTGCTATTTTTTAAATTAATAATTATTTTTGAACATTCATTGGATGGATGACGATTGCATTTTGGATGTTGTTACTATTGTTGACTATTTATTTATTTAATTTCATTATAAAAATATTAATTTTTAAAATTTTCAGACTAATGAATTCAGCATGATAACACGCTTTCAAAATGATTGGTTGATTAATCCAGATTTTAATATTTTGTTAAAAGAAGTTAAAAATGATTCTAAAAGTGCAAAATGCTAAATGAAATATAGTAACAAACTTAAGAGTCTATCGTTTTCAAAGTCTTTTAAGTCAGTCGCAACAAACAAGTAATGAGATAACTAAACATGGTTTGTCTCAAAAATTTACTGTTTCTAATCCTATTACGACTCAGGAAAAAGAACAAATTCCGGCTGCACAAAATACACTCCACTCCTTTCTTCTCAAAGAAGAAGTAAGCTGTGCAGTAATATTTTGATGTATTCAGATACTGATGACTCACAAGTCAACAAGTCAATGTGCACAGCGGGAAGTGATGTAGAGTATTTAAAAAAATGTTCAACGATAGTCGAATAGCCAGAGGAACGGAATTGTAGCGAATTAAAATTACCTACTCAGTTCTTCATGGGATTGCTCCTTATTATAAAAGTAGACTGATGGAATCTATAACTTTTTTGTAATCATTTTGCTATAGGATTTGATGAACCACTCAACAAAGTTTGTCAAGAAACTCAAATGGATTTGGAGTTCTGTAAAGAATTAAGTTTGTACACGATACTTAACATCTGATTTTCTTTGTCACACAAGAGCTTCAGGTCTTCATCTGTTCTTCAAGGAAATGCTTCAGCTCCTTATAAGCCTTAAAAGTTTAAAAATCTCAGTAGATGAACCAAATGTTAATCACAAATTTTTCGGAGAATTGAAAGCTGAGCTACAGAAAACTAGATAAATAAATGATACTTTGGTACTTGACATGGACAGTTGTGGTCTTCATAACATGCAAGGAGGATTTAAATGTGGAATTGAGGCCACTAAATGGAATATTGTTGATTTTTTATGGTCAGTTTATTAGCTGTTTAAAGACGTACTAACACGCCACGCTCAGTTAACAGAGTATTCACAATCAACTCTTTATCCTAAAAAATTTTGTGCAGCCCATTAGATAGAAAATTACAGTTGGCTGCTTGTGCTATCGAAATTATTCCTAATCTTAAAAAAATGGTGGAGGAGTTTACACCATGATAAAAAAGAACCGACTAGCACCAGTTACAAAATTGTAACTGAGACTCTTTCAGATCCTTTCCTGCCAGCAAAACTAGAATTTTTTCGGTCATTACCAACTGAATCACAACCATTGCTACAAGAATATCAAACTAATGCTCCTATAGCACCATTTCTTCGCAGCTCTTTAGTAACAGTTCTCCATAGGATAATGCCAAAATTTATCAAAGCAGATGTACTGAAGTCTATTGACTCATTATCAAGTATAGACTTAACTGATGAAAACAATTTGATTTTGTACAGTCAAATTGACATGGTATTTGGTACTGAAAAAGATATTAAAAATATCACCGATCTCATGATTCTACAATTGCAGAAAGATGCCACACCTGCTTTGAAAGCTTTTACAGGACAATTGTTCACATAGTCACTTTATAAACTTACCAAAGCAGTCTCGTGTTTTGATCCTAGTCTTGCACATTTTTCCAAAGTCAGAAGTAGGAGACTAAAAGCCTACTCACTATTTTGAATGAAAATAATTTGATCAGTGGTAATGAGGCTGATGAAATTAATCAAGATTTCAACAATTTATGTTCTCAATGTATAAACTGCTCTCGGGTGATTAGCCGAGTTCTGTTGACAGAAGATGGCGGCAATGAATCTAGTCACCGAAATATCGTGTAGCAACGCACTCTTGACTCGGCTAGTCACCCGAGAGCAGTTTATATATTCTCAACGCCGAGAAAGACTTCGTTCTTATATATGTTCTCAATGTTCGGCATTGCAAGTTCTTAAAAATTATTCACGAACAAGTAAACGCCTAGATCATTTTTGGGATGAATTAATTCTTGGACACGCTAATCCAGTCAATAATAAAACTTTTAAAGATAGTCATGGTTTTATCTCGTGGCAATGTTAATATTGAGAGAGGTTTTTCATTAAATTCTGAAGGTTTAGTTAAGAATATGAAATACGATACTTTAATTGCTCAGCGATTAATGTATGACTGTCTTAAGTGAAACAAAAGTGGATGTTGCAACTCTTTGATGTTCCAAAATCTTTAGTTCATTCTTACCATAACTCACGTTCAAATTTATCTCAAGAAATTGAACGCCGAAAAAAGAAAGATAAAATAACCGAATCAGAAGATATGAAAAGAAAACATGTAGCTAATAAAAAAATTTGACATCAAATAAAAAGTTAAACTTCTAGCTGAGATTTAAGTTATTGATGAGCAATTTAAAAATCTTAAATGATTTTTATATACCAAATACTAGCAGTTTAATTTGTGCCAATTTATCATTAGCTTGTCTCTGTTTTACTCATTTTAAATTACTTTTCATAAGATTATTAAATTAGTTATAAAATACCATCTATGGCAATGTATTAAAAATTAATTAAATAAATTATGATATTCAAATAAATGTAATTAGAAATGTCTTTTTAATTTTTGTGTTGTAACGGTTTTTCCAATTAAAATGTAATCAAAGCTTAAAATATTATAATTATGTGAATAAAATTTCTAATTCAGGGAAAAGTATGAAAAACTTTCCTGGAAAACCTGGAAATATCAGGGAATTTTTAAATAGTTTCTTTGTGGCCACCCTGTTAAAGAAGTAATTAATTTTCCAGCAAGTCAATGTGTATCTAAGGAAGACGTTTGTAAGCAAGTAAGGGAGAGAATGAAGAGGAAGGCAGAGGAAAGGAAGAGTTGTTGTTGTTGTTGTTATTGGTGTTTAAGGGCGCGTCGACGTCGGGGTCATTAGCGCCCTTACAATAACCAGCAATTACTGTGGCTTTAAAATGTACTAAAATACTGTCTGCATGGTCGACTGTAAAGGGGTCGGCCATACAGACAGCAAATAAAATAAAACATGAAATTACACGTGGCTTTAAAAGAGCCACCAGTACTTCAAACCGTACGGCACCAGGTTGGCTGTAAAGGGGCCAAGATTGTTAAAAAGAGGATTAAAAACACTACACGTCTCGCTGGCTGTATAGTGGCCAGCGAGACATGAATCATAACAATATAAAAAATAATAACAATTCGCATGCATGGGTGGCTGTAAAGAGGCCACCCATCCATCTTAAAACTAGGCCGATCTGCCTAAAATTTTAGGCGCTAGAACGGCCAAAACACAAAATCTTAAAACCCTCGCCACGTTGCTGGTCTCATTGTTTAAAATGAGGGACAGATCATTGGCCAAGCCAACATCTGCCCTCAAGTCTAAAAATAAAACACATTCAGTTAAAATGTGGCGTACCGTCAAAGGTACGCCACAAGCATCACACTCCGGAGGGTCCTCTCGGCGGAGAAGGAAACCGTGTGTCAGAGGACAGTGCCCTATACGGAGGCGAGTAAGGAGAACCTCATCCCTCCTCGCCCGCTGGAAGGAGCTGCTCCACGGCTGAACGGTCGGTTTGACCAGCCGGAGCTTATTATGCTCAACCTCCAGCCACTGCCTCTGCCAGATGTCAAAAACAAATCTTTTCCCCGCCGAGGCAAGGTCAGACTTTGTGACCGGATCAAAGTCAACTCTGACCTTGGTGCAGGCTAACTTGGCAGCTTCATCAGCTGCCTCGTTCCCCCTGATTCCCACATGACCAGGTACCCAGCAGAATACGACCTCCTTTCCAGAAGATTGGAGCAATCGGAGGGTGTCCTGTATGCTTTGGACAAGACTATCTGCTGGGTACATGCTTCCTATAGCCTGGATGCAACTGAGGGAATCACAGCATATGATGTACTTCGTGCCGCGACTTACTTTCATATGCTGGAGCGACTTTAACAAAGCGTAACACTCAGCAGTGTATACGCTGCAACAGCTATTCAGTTTGTAATTATAAGTCGCTCGAGGGAACACAACTGAGCAGCCAACTCCGTTAGCCTGCTTAGACCCATCCGTGTATACCGGGGTAAAATCGCGAAACTGATTTAAAACATCGCTAAAATTTCGGATAAAAACACTGTCGGCGGTACACAGCTTGTTGTACCGCGTCAGATCTAAAACTGTTCTGGGCCTCTTTAAAAGCCAGGGAGGAGTTTTACTCCAACCCTGGTGATAAAAAGAGGGCATCTGAAAGCCATATTCCTCTAATATAGCCTTTGTACGGTAGCTGAATGGTTTAGTTGCTCTTTGGCGGTTGCTATAAAGCCGTTCTAAGTTGGGATGAATAACTACTTCGTACACGGGACTGCCAGGAGTTGTGGCAATATGTAAATAGTGTCGCACCATGAGGAGACGCCGGCGGATGGAAAGCGACGGCTCGCCAGACTCAGCACAAATGCTGGGTATCGGACTAGTGCGGTATGCACCTGTGGCGAGACGAATTCCTGCATGGTGGACACTATCAAGTATACGTAGATAACTGTCCCGTGCCGAACCGTATACAATGCAACCATACTCCAACCGCGACCGTACAAAGGCTCTATAAAACTGTAGCAGGCAGGAGCGGTCAGCGCCCCACGACCTGCCACACAGACACTTTAGAACATTAAGGGCTTTCATGGCTCTGACTTTGACATCTTTAAGATGTGGCAGCCATGTAAGTCTACTGTCGAAAATGAGGCCCAGAAATCGAACGGTTTCACTAAAACCTAAAACGGTGTTCCTCAAGGTGAGATGGGGTACTGCTAAAAGACTTCTACTGCGGCTAAAAAGTACACACCGAGTTTTCTCGGCAGAGAAACGAAAGCCCGTGTGTACTGACCATTCATCCAGCCTGTTCAGCGTGAGCTGCAGCTGCCGCTCCGCGCTTATCAGGCTAGCTGATGCAATAAAGATTAAAAAGTCGTCAACGTATAAGGAGTACCGGATGGGCCTCCTTATAACAGTTGAGATGCTATTTATGGCAATAGCAAAAAGGGTCACACTTAAAACTGAACCTTGAGGAACACCATTTTCCTGAATAAAAAGGTCGGACACTTCTCTACCGACTCGGTACCGGAAGCAACGTCGAGATAAAAATGATTTTAAAAAACGGGGTAGATTTCCCCTAAATCCCCATTCATGTAAGTGTTTTAAAATAACGTGCCGCCAGGTAGTGTCGTAAGCCTTTTCTATGTCGAAAAATATACCCACAAGGTGTTGGCTGCGGATGAAGGCGTCTTGAATGGCCGCTTCCAGTAGGATCAGGTTATCCGTGGTGGAACGGAACTTCCTGAATCCACACTGAAAACGGCTCAACAGTTTACGGGACTCAAGACACCGAGACGAGGTGGCGGTTCACCATCCGCTCTAGTGTCTTCCCGACGCAGCTCGTTAGGGCAATGCTACGGTAGCTACCTGGCAACAACTTGTCTTTACCTGGTTTTAAAATTGGGATCATCGTTGCTTCCTTCCACGAGTCGGGGAAGTGTCCTCCGGTCCAAATTTCATTAAAAATACCCAGCAGGTACTCTTTAGCATCTTTGTTAAGATGCCTCAGCATCTGGTACTGGATCAGGTCAGGCCCTGGCGCAGTGTCTTTGGCGTTGTTAAGAGCCGACTCCAGCTCCCAAACTGAAAATGGGGTATTGTAGTCCCGTAATTCCGACGAGTCGAAGTTAAAGACTTGCCTTTCGGCAGATGTTCTTCGTTGCTGGAACTGTTGGTCCAATCCGGCAGACGAAGTGATGGCAGCGAAATACTCTGCCATCAGCTGCGCGATGCTTCGCTCGTCGGTGACTACACGCCCCTGATCCAGTAATCCAGATACTGGCGATCGAGAGTACCTACCGGATATACGGCGGATTGACTCCCATACTTTTGTTGGTGGTGTGGAACGGTTAATGGTGCTCACGAAGTTCTGCCATGATCTCTTTTTGCTCTCCTTAATCACACGGCGCGCCTTAGCTCTAGCAATCCGGAACGCTGCGAGGTTGTCAGGTGTTGGGTGCAACCTAAACCGGCGCATGGCCCGTCTCCGGCCCTGAATAGCAGAACGACATTCATCGCTCCACCAAGGGACAGGCGTTCTGCGCTGCGCCCCGGAACTGCTAGGCATGGATATATCGGCCGCCCGATGAACTACTTCTGTGAAGTGTTTCACCTTGTCATCGGTGGTCTGGCGATGTTGGAGTATGACTGACCGGCTATAAAGTTGCCAGTCAGCTCTGCCGATATTCCATTTCCGTGTGTTCCTTGTTTCGCTCCGTTCGGACTCTATATGTAACCAAATTGGGAAGTGGTCGCTTCCATGGAGGTCACGATCCACCTCCCAATGCACGGAGTCGGCAATCGATGGAGAGCAAAGAGAGAGATCAATGGCAGAGGACGAACCGGAAGCAGTAGTGAAGTGTGTCATCTGACCGGTATTTAGGATGCACAGATCCTCCTGCTCCAATAATCTACAAATCTCTCGGCCTCTGGGGCAATTGGTGGTCGAACCCCACAACGCGTTGTGTGCATTAAAGTCTCCCAATAGGAGAAAAGGCCGAGAGAGTTGCCGCATGATGTCAGCCAGTTGACCGCAATCAACTGGTGATCCCGGCGGTAGATATATGGAGCATACAGTGAGTTGCACCGGTCCATACAGTTTCACTGCTACTGCTTGTAACGGAGAGGTGAGAGCTACAGGTTCTGAGTGGACAGTGTTCCGTACAAACACCGCCACTCCCCCCTTCGCTCGATCACCCTCGGTGTCGTCCTTTCGGTATGCGTCAAAACCTCTTAGCACAGGTTGATGTGTTGGTCTGAAGTGTGTCTCTTGAAGGCAGAGACACAATGGATCAGACCGTGCTAAGAGTTGTAACTCCTCTTTGTGAGCCACAAAACCATTAATGTTCCATTGGAGTATGGGAGCCATCCTAACGATTTAATTTCACCCGCCCCGGTTCGGGTGGGTTTTCAGTCTCCATCTGCTGAGGAACGGGACCAGTCTCGTCCACCAGCATTAAAGATTCCTCCGGCTCCGAAGAGTCAGACGTCTCCGACTCAGGTTCCTCATCCACTACTTCCTTCACCTTCTTTTTCCTCGACCTCTTTTCCTTCTTCTCCCTGCCAGTAGGTAGTCTGGGAGGGGACGAAGAGGGAGATTTGATAAACTGAGTCGGGTCCGTCCGCCTAAACTTCGGGCCCCGGATCTTCTGATTACCTCCATTTATAGATGTAGCAGATGGTAATGCTACAACTGTCAAAGTGCGCGGTGGAATTGGAGGTGGCGCTACTTTGACAGCTACTGCTGCTGGTGGTGGTGGACTATTAGTGACTGCTGCTGGAGTAGTCGAGGTCGCAGACGTACTACTACCGACGTCCGCGGTCTTCGATGTTACGACCTTTGTGGGATTGGCACCGCATTTGCATTCACATGAGCACTTTGTGCTGGTGCTCATGTCCGCAACGGACGTCTGGGTAGCAGTACTTTGTTTCCTGACGGGAGTTGAAGCCATCTTAGCGAAGCTAGTTCCAAAAATTGGAGCGGCGAGCGACTTGGCCTTCTTCCTTGCTTCTGCATAAGGGATCCGCTCTTTTGTCTTCAACTCCTGTATCTTGCGCTCTTCAAGATACACTTGACGCTCCCTACTCCAGGCCGGGTGCGATCCGGAGCAGTTGACGCACACCTGTGGTAGCGTGCAACTTACTCCAGGCTCATGTGCCCCCTTGCCGCACTTACCGCACGTGGGATTGCCCTTACATGACGCCGTCGTATGTCCGAACCGCTGACACTGAAAACAGCGCATCGGGTCCGGAACATACGGACGGACGTTCAGGTTGATGTAGCCTGCTTTTATGTTCTTGGGTAGTACTGGAGTGTCAAACGTCAGGACGAAGGTGGCAGTCTTTTCAATACTGCCACTAACCCTTCGTGTGATCTGACGTACCTCGACCACTTGCTGTTCCTTCCACTCCTTAACGAGTTCCTCGGTCCCTATGTCTATCAGGTCACGGCAGGTGACAACGCCTTTGGAACTATTCAGGGATTTGTGGAGTTCGCAATTGACTGCGAACTCCCCGAGCTTCTCACAGTTAAGGAGTTGGGTAGCTTGCCTACTGGTTGTAGTTTCCAGCAGCAGCGTCCCGTTCCTCAGCTTTTTCACCGAATTTAGGGTCCCTACTAGACCCTCTAGCCCCTTTGAGATATAAAACGGTGAGACTTTTTCAAAGGTTCCTTCCACCCTCTGCATCACTATAAAAGCGTTCGCAAGCGAACAAACTTTTCTGTCACTATTACCATCAGAAGCGGGGGGGCTATCGACCCTTACCCGCTTCTTAGAACTGGGTGTATTGGGTTTAGCCTGCGGCACACCCGTACCGCAGGGTTTTGTAGTTTTTGTGTGTGACTTCGTTTTTGGTCCCACGAGCAAAAACATTTTATACAGGAATGCTGATACAACAGGGGTGCGCAGGTGCCCCTGAGGTTGTACGTTAGCGAGTGATCTGCCTCTCACCCATGCACCTCCTCGGCACGTATCCGACCTTGAGGTTAAGGGGTTTTTTATAGAGGTTTGTTCCGTCCTCGCGATCCGGGCGATGAAGCCAAGATCCCCGTTCTCCTAGGCACACAACGTTCCACCGCCACGCCCTACGGTGGTCGTTGAAGCATGGTAGGAGTTTACGGTGTGGGAAACTTGCGGCGCTCACAAGTTTCCAGCTCGGGCACCGCGGGTTCGCGAAACCCTTACCTGGCACTTGCGTACCAGGCCCCTGCGGGGAGGAAAGGAAGAGAAAGCACGACCAGAGACGTAAACCTGTTGAATTTAATTTGAACGATTTGGTATTGGTGAAGGCGCAAGAAAGGTCTTGTGAGATAAATGCGGAAATTAAAAAATTCTTTAATGTGTTCGATGGGCCATTTCGAGTGGAGGGAAAGCCATATAAGAATGCCTATTTTCTCGTGTTACCCGAAGTCAGGAAGGAAATTTGGGTTGCGAAATGTGACTGATTTAAAGTTGTACAAGGTGAGAGAGGAGAAATAATTACAATGTAATATATTATAAATGTTGATAAACTTCTGTTACTGGACTATAGCAAAAGACATTGAGTGAGAAATTGTAAAGAACCATGGTGTAATGGAAAATGTGTAATTTTTGTTACAAAGGCGTAATGCCTGGTGAAAGGGTTGAACTTTGTCCCAAATAATCAACTTTTGTGGTTACAAAAAAAGTGCTAATTAGTGGCAAAGTGGGGGCATGTGTGAGGTCCCCACTCACCAGTCATTACTGAGTTATATTATTACATTATAAATTGATTGTAAATAAATTTATATTTTATTTATAGTATAGGTCTTCCAGCATATTAGTTTGTGAAGAACGGGGTAATTATAAGTTAGTTTAGTAATTTCATGTTGCGAGAGTTGGCAGTACGGTATGGTTGTGTTGTCGCGGAAGGAACAAGCCAATATGGCGAGAGAGACTGTTTTTGGCTAGCATAGGGTGAACATGTGGAGAAACTGATTTCGGCTAGCGTGATGCAAATATGTACAGAATATTGTTTCAGTGAAAGCATTGTATCTTGTGTGATTGTTGTTGTTGTTGTTGTTGCTTTAGGGCGCGTCGACAGCGGGGTCATTAGCGCCCAAACAATTACCAGCCTAAACTGTGGCTTAAAAGGTACTAAAATACTGTCTGCATGGTCGACTGTAAAGGGGTCGACCATACAGACAGCAAGTAAAATAATTCACAATTATAAAACGTGGCTTAGAAAGGGGGCCAACCAGAACACAGGATCCGTACACCACCTGAATGGCTGTAAAGGGGCCATACAGGGTCACAAAATAATTAAAAACTCTACATCTCTCGCCGGCTGTATAGTGGCCAGCGAAAACGAATATAAAAATTAAAAACAATGCACATGGAAGGGTGGCTGTATAGGGACCACCCGTCCATCTAAAAACTAGGCCGATCTGCCTAAAATTTTAGGAACTAGACCGGCCAATACACAAAATTTTAAAACACTCGCCACACTACTGGTCTCATTGTTTAAAATAAGGACCAGATCGTTGGCAAGGCCAACGTCTGCCCTCAAGTCTAAAAACGCAACACAATCAACTAAAATGTGGCGCACCGTCATAGGTACGCCACAGGTATCACATTCCGGAGGGTCCTCCCGGCGGAAAAGAAAACTGTGTGTCAGAGGACAGTGCCCTATACGGAGGCGAGTAAGGAGAACCTCATCCCTCCTCGCCCGCTGGAAGGAGCTGCTCCACGGCTGAACGGTCGGTTTGACCAGCCGGAGCTTATTATGCTCAACCTCCAGCCACTGCCTCTGCCAGATGTCGAAAACAAATCTTTTCCCCACCGAGGCAAGGTCAGACTTTGGGACCGGATCAAAGTCAACTCTGACCTTGTTGCAGGCTAACTTGGCAGCTTCATCAGCTGCCTCGTTCCCCCTGATTCCCACATGACCAGGTACCCAGCAGAAAACGACCTCCTTTCCAGAAGATTGAAGGGATCGGAGGGTGTCCTGTATATCCTGGACAAGACGATCTGCTGGGTACATGCTCCCCATTGCCTGGATGCAGCTGAGGGAATCACAGCATATGATGTAATTCATGCCACGACATACTTTCATATGCTGGAGCGACTTTAACAAGGCGTAACATTCAGCAGTGTATACACTGCAACAGCTATTCAGTTTGTAGTTATAAGTCGCTCGAGGGAACACTACGGAGCAGCCAACTCCGTTAGCCTGCTTAGACCCATCCGTGTATACCGGGGTAAAGTCGCGGAACTGATTTAAAACCTCGCTAAAAGTTCGGGTAAAAACGCTGTCAGCGGTACACAGCTTGTTGTACCGCGACAATTCTAAAACTGTTCTGGGCCTCTTCAAAAGCCAGGGAGGAGATTTACTCCAACCCTGGTGATAAAAAGAGGGCATCTGAAACCCATATTCCTCCAATATAGCCTTTGTACGGTAGCTGAACGGTTTAGTTGCTCTTTGACGGTTGGAATATAGCCGTTCAAAGTTAGGATGAATAACTACGTCGTACACGGGACTGCCGGGAGTTGTGGCAATGTGTATATAGTGTCGCACCATGAGGAGACGCCGGCGGATGGAAAGCGGCGGCTCGCCAGACTCAGCACAAATGCTGGGTATCGGACTGGTGCGGTATGCACCTGTGGCGAGACGAATTCCTGCATGGTGGACACTATCCAGAATACGGAGATAGCTGTCCCGTGCCGAACCGTAAACAATGCAACCGTACTCCAACCGCGACCGTACAAAGGCTCTGTAAAACTGTAGCAGGCAGGAGCGGTCAGCGCCCCACGACCTGCCACACAGACACTTCAAAACATTAAGAGCTTTCAGGGCTCTGGCTTTGACATCTTTAAGATGTGGTAGCCATGTAAGCCTACTGTCTAAAATGAGGCCCAGAAACCGAACAGTTTCGCTAAAACTTAAAACGGTGTTCCTCAAGGTGAGATGAGGTTCCGCTAAAAGACTTCTACTACGGCTAAAAAGTACACACCGCGTTTTCTCAGCAGAGAAACGAAAGCCGGTGTGTACTGACCATTCATCCAGCCTGTTCAGCGTGAGCTGCAGCTGCCGCTCAGCGCTTCTCAGGCTGGCCGATGCTATAAAAATTAAAAAGTCGTCAACGTATAAGGAGAACCGGATGGGCCTCCTTATAACAGTTGAGATGCTATTAATGGCAATAGCAAAGAGGGTTACACTTAAAACTGAGCCTTGAGGAACACCGTTTTCCTGAATAAAAAGGTCGGACACTTCTCTGCCGACTCGATACCGGAAGCAACGACCAGATAAAAATGATTTTAAAAATCGGGGAAGGTTACCCCTAAACCCCCATTCATGTAACTGTTTTAAAATAACATGCCGCCAGGTAGTATCATAAGCCTTTTCGAGGTCGAAAAAGACACCCACAAGGTGTTGGCTGCTGATGAACGCATCCTGTATTGCCGCCTCCAGGAGGATCAGGTTGTCCAAGGTGGAACGGAACTTCCTGAATCCACACTGAAAGCGGCTCAGCAGATTTCGGGATTCAAGACACCAGACGAGGCGACGATTGACCATCCTCTCCAGTGTCTTCCCGACGCAGCTCGTTAAGGCAATGCTACGGTAGCTACCTGGCAGCAACTTGTCTTTACCGGGTTTTAAAATTGGAATCATCGTTGCCTCCTTCCATGAGTCGGGGAAGTGTCCTCCGGTCCAAATTTCATTAAAAATACCCAGGAGGTACTCTTTAGCATCTTTGTTAAGATGCCTCAGCATCTGGTACTGGATCAGGTCAGGCCCTGGCGCAGTGTCTTTGGCGTTGTTAAGAGCCGACTCCAGCTCCCAAAATGAAAATGGGCTATTGTAGTCTTGCAATTCCGACGAGTCGAAGTTAATGTTTTGCCTTTCGGCAGATGTTCTTCGTTGTTGGACCTGTTGGTCCAATCCGGCAGATGAAGTGATGGCAGCGAAGTATTCTGCCATCAACTGCGCTATTCTTCGCTCGTCGGTAACTACACGCCCCCGATCCAGTAATCCAGATACTGGTGGTCGTGAGTACCTCCCGGATATACGGCGGATAGACTCCCATACCTTTGATGATGACGTGGAACGGTTAATGGTGCTCACAAAGGTCTGCCATGACCTCCTCTTGCTCTCCTTAATGACATGACGTGCCTTAGCTCTAGCAACCCGGAACGCTGCGAGGTTGTCGGGTGTCGGCTGCAACTTAAACCGACGCAAGGCCCGTCTGCGACCCTGAATTGCGGAGCGACATTCGTCGTTCCACCAGGGGACGGGCGCTCTGCGCAGTGCTCCAGAGTTGCCAGGCATGGAAATATCAGCAGCCTGGTGAATCACATCAGTTAGATGTTTCACCTTATCCTCGATGTTGCTGCGCTGTTCGAGGGTGACTGACCGGCTGTAGAGCTGCCAGTCAGCTCTGCCGACATTCCATTTCTTTGTCATAGTTCGGTCGCCACGTTCACACTCAACGTGCAACCAAATTGGAAAGTGGTCGCTTCCGTGTAGGTCGCGATCCACTTCCCAATGCACGGAGTCTGCAACTGAAGGAGAGCAAAGAGAGAGATCAATGGCAGAGGACGAACCGGAAGCAGTAGTGAAGTGCGTCATCTGACCGGTATTTAGGATGCACAAATCCTCCTGCTCCAATAACCTACAAATCTCTCGGCCTCTGGGGCAATTGGTGTTCGAACCCCACAACGCATTGTGGGCGTTAAAGTCTCCCAATAGGAGAAAAGGCCGAGAGAGTTGCCGTGTGATGTCAGCCAGCTGACCGCAGTCAACTGGTGATCCTGGCGGTAGATATATGGAGCATACAGTCAGTTTCACCGGTCCATACAGTTTCACTGCTACTGCTTGTAAAGGAGAGGTGAGAGCTACAGGTTCGGAGTGGACAGTGTTCCGTACAAACACCGCCACTCCCCCCTTCGCTCGATCACCCTCGGTATCGTCCTTTCGGTAAAGATCAAAACCTCTTAGCACAGGTTGACGAGATGGTCTGAAGTGTGTCTCTTGGAGACAGAGACACAATGGATCAGACCGTGCTAAGAGTTGTAACTCCTCTTTGTGAGCCATAAAACCATTAATGTTCCATTTGAGTATGGGAGCCATCCTACCTGTTTAGCTTCACACGCCCCGGATCGGGTGGGTCTTCGGTCAATATCTGCTGAGGAACGGGACCAGACACGTCCACCAGCATTTCACTTTCTTCTGGCTCCGAAGAGACAGACATCTCCGACTCAGAAGAAACGTCCAAACCCTCTTTGGATTTTTTCTTCCTCGCCCTCTTTCCCTTCTTATCCCCTCTACCAGGTGTATTGGGAGGGGAGGAAGAGGGGGATCTCAAGAAATGAGTCGGGTCCGTCTGCCTGAACTTCGGGCCCCGGACCTTCTGATCGCCTCCATTAGAATTTGTAGCTGGTGGTGTTGCTACTACTTTCACTGCACGAGGTGGAATTGGAGGTGCAGTGGCTTTAACTAGTAATGCTGGTGGAACCTTAAGTACTGCTGCTGGTGTGGTCGAGGACGCAGGCATGCTGCTACCGACGTCCGCGGCCCTAGATGTAGTGGCCTTGGCGGATTTTGCGCCGCATTTGCACTGACATGAGCACTTGGTGCTAGTGCTGATGTCTGCAACGGACGTCTGGATAGCAACACTTTGTTTCCTGACGGGAGCTGAAGCCATCTTTGCAAAACTTGTTGCGAAAACGGGAGCGGATAGCATTTTCACTTTCTTCTTCGCTTCACCATATGGTAATCGCTCTTTGGTCTTCAGCTCCTGTATCTTGCGCTCTTCAAGATACACTTGACACTCCCTACTCCAGGCAGGGTGCGACCCGGAGCAGTTGACACATACCTGTGGGAGCGTGCAACTAACACCGGGCTCATGTGCACCCTTGCCGCATCTACCACAGGTGGGGTTACCTTTACAAGACGCCGTCGTATGTCCGAACCGCTGACACTGAAAACAGCGCATCGGGTCCGGAACATACGGACGGACGTTCAGGTTAATGTAACCTGCTTGGATGTTCTTTGGTAGAACTGGAGTGTCAAACGTCAGGACGAAGGTGGCAGTCTTTTCAATACTGCCATTAACCCTTCGCGTTATCTGACGTACCTCGACCACTTTCTGATCTTCCCACTCCTTAACGAGCTCCTCGGTCCCTAATTCCATTATGTCACGGCAGGTGACTACGCCTTTGCTGCTGTTAAGGGATTTGTGGAGTTCGCAGGTAACAGCGAACTCCCCGAGTTTCACACAGTTAAGGAGTTGGGTCGCTTGCCTACTGGTGCATGTTTCCAGCAGCAGCGTCCCGTTCCTAAGCTTTTTTACCGAGTTAAGGGTCCCTACCAGACCCTGTAGTCCTTTATGAATAAAGAAAGGCGAAACTTTCTCAAATGACCCATCCAATCTTTGCATTACGACAAAGGCGTTCGGAATCGAACATTCCTTTCCGTTACTTTTTACTTCAGAACCGGGGGGGCTATCGACCCTCACCCGCTTCTTAGAACTGGGTGTATTGGGATTAACCTGCGGCACACCCGTACCGCAGGGTTTTTTGGTTTTTGTGGTAGACTTCGTTTTGGTCCCACGAGTAAAACCAGTTTAAAAAGAAGCGCTAATACAACAGGGGTGCGCAGGTGCCCCTGAGGTTGTACGTTAGCGAGTGATCCGCCTCTCACCCATGCACCTCCTCGGCACGTATTCGACCTTGAGGTTAAGGGGTTTTTTATAGAGGTTTGTACCGTCCTCGCGATCCGGGCAATGAAGCCAAGATCCCCGTTCTCCTAGGCACACAACGTTCCACCGCCACGCCCTACGGTGGTCGTTGAAGCATGGTAGGAGTTTACGGTGTGGGAAACTTGCGGCGCTCACAAGTTTCCAGCTCGGGCACCGCGGGTTCGCCAAACCCGTACCTGGCACTTGCGTACCAGGCCCCTGCGGGGTCTTGTGTGAATTTTTGAGTGTAATAAATTGTGAATTATAGTAAAAGTGTGGCGAAAGTCATTTACATAGCATTAGAATATCCGTTGCGCAAATTGAGAGATGATTGAGGGTTTTGTAATAAAAGTTACTTTATATTAATACAAATGGCGAGGTGATAGCAACTACCGCAAAAAGGCATATTAGGGCCAAGTGCCAGTAAAGCGGGCTATCAATCTTTCTTGTCGCAGTCTAAATAATGGATAAGGAGGGCCTCGCAGTCTGTAACTAGAGGGCAGGGATGCTGGTTTGTTGAAAACTATGATATTAGCATGTTTCCACTCTATTGGGAAATACCCGGTACAGAGAATGCTATTGAAAAGTGACGTGAGGTAGCTTACTGCCTTTGGGGGTAATGACTTTAGCGGTATGGTAAGTATGTTATCGTGCCCTGGGGATTTTCGTACAGGTAAGTTCTTAATTACTTGTCGCAGTTCTTTTGGAGTAGTGAATTTGACGTAATTCTCCGCGCCAATGGTAACATACTGATTAGAATTTTCTATTGTTGTGTTGAATTCATGATCTATTATAGGGTTTGGTTTGAAGGTATTTTCGAAATGATCTGCTAAGATTTCGCATTTCTCTGAAGCGCTGTAAATGTATGTACCATGCCATTTTAAGGGTGGTATGATAGTGGGTTCCTTGAGAATACGTTTTGTGGTTTTCCATAGAGACATGTCGCCAGGTTCCATTTCCGATAGATACTTTTGGTATGATTCGTAACGAAATGAGTCAAGTTCTGTTTTTACCTGTCTAATTAATTGGTTTAGTATTCGGCGTTGGTGTGGGAGTCGTTGCCTTTGCCACTGTCTGCGAGTTTGATTTTTATAGTTGATTAATTCAATGATTCTTTGCGGTATTTTTTCATGGAATGATCTAAACGATTTTGTTTGTGATTTTTTGGTCGATAGTTCTATCGCCTGGTGAATTGCGGTCGTTAGTTGTCGTACGCCTTCATCAATATTATCTTTATTATCTTGCCTAGAGAATGATGGTATTATCTGATTAAGATTAATTTCGAATAGATTCCAGTTTACTTGTCCGGTTAATATCTTTGGTGTTTGTTCTGATATTTCTGGGTTTGTACCAAATTTTGCTAACACCGGAATGTGGTCTGAGTCTAATTCAGAGATTGCTTTCATATGTACTGGCAGTGGTGTATTTTTAGCTAGCGCAATGTCAAGTACGTCAGGGTAACATTTGGGTTATTAGAGAAATAGGTCGGCCCGTGTGGTGCGATTATATGTAAACCGAGGTTACCTGCTGCGTCGAGCAGTTTCCTACCGTTCGGTGTTGTTGTTCTGCATCCCCATGCTTCGTGCTTGCTATTGAGATCCCCCATTAGTAAGGTAGATTGATTTTGATCAAATATTGGTATGAGCTGTTGTTGCTCCGATTTGGTTGTTTGTAGGCAGAAACTATTGTTATTTCGGAATTTGTTTTAGTTTTGATTCGTATTCCAGATGTTTCGAGATCATTGGCGGGCATATAGATCGAATAAAGACTGATATTATTTTTAACCAATATAGCTACTCCGCCGGAGGCTATAGGCGCATCACGATCTGCTCTATAAATTTTATAGCCAGTAATTTTAAAAGTGTCATTCAAAGTGAGATGTGTCTCAGTTATGCATGCAATGTCAACATTGTGGCGGCTCATAAATTCGGCAAGTGTGGATTTCTTATTTTGTACGCCATTTTCGTTCCAATTTACGAGTGTTAACTTAGAAACATTGACTGTATTATTTGCCATTTTGGAGAAAGCTAGCTACTGACGACATGATGACCTCTTTTATCATAGGGAGAAAAGCTGTGATTAATCCAGAGATTAGTTCATGTATTAGGCTGGTCCATGCAGTACCTTGCCCAGTGTTGTGCTCGTTATGTGGTATGTTTGTGTCGTGAGGTGATGTGTTACGGTTTCCTTGTAATATATTACTGTAAGAGGGTCGAGAATTGTTTTGCAGAGTATGCTGTAAATTAGGTTTTTCTTTGTTTTGTATCATTTGGTTAGCTATGTGTTTATAACGTGGTGGAGGCGGCACTATGATTGGTAAAGACGGAAATTCCGGTGAGGCCTGATTGGGCGGTACGTTTGTCCCAGTCAACTGTCTGTCTGAGAAGCTAAGTTTGTTTTGATGTAAAGGTATTTTGGAACTTCTAAGTTGTTGTTATTTGGGTTTTAGGGCGCGTCGACGACGGGGTCATTAGCGCAATAGCAACAACCAGGCGTGACAACGTGGCAAAATTGCCGTCTGTGTGGCCGACTGTAGAGGGGTTGGCCACAGAGACAGCACAATAAAATACTAAACTACTAACTAAAATACCGTCTGCGTGGCCGACTGTAAAAAGATCGGCCACACAGACGGCTACATAAGATATAAAACTGAAACAAGGCAATAAAGTATAAAAATACATACATTAAATGGTTGGCTGTAAAAGGGCCAACCAGTTTAAAATACAAGTTAGCTGGCTGGCTGTAAAAGGGCCAGCCATATAAACAGTGTCACAAGTAAGAACTATACTTGGATTGGTGGTTGTAAATGGCCACCAATCCAATTAAAAAACCTAGGCCGGTCTGCCCAAAATTTTTGGGACAAGACCGGCCAAGCAACAAAATTTTAAAACCTTAGCCACGTTGTCACGGTCATCGTTTAAAATAAGGGAAAGAACGTTGGCTAACCCAACGTCTGCCCTTACATCTAAAAACAATACACATTCGGTTAAAATGTGGCGTACCGTCAAAGGTACGCCACAAGCATCACATTCCGGAGGGTCCTCCCGGCGGAGAAGAAAGCTGTGCGTCAGAGGACAGTGCCCTATGCGGAGGCGAGTTAGGAGAACCTCATCCCTCCTCGCCCGCTGGAAGGAGCTGCTCCACGGCTGAACGGATGGTTTGACCAGCCGGAGCTTATTGTGCTCGACCTCCAGCCACTGCCTCTGCCAAACGTCGAAAACCATTCTTTTCCCCGCCGAGGCAAGGTCAGACTTTGGGACCGGATCAAAGTCAATTCTGACCTTGTTGCAGGCTAACTTGGCAGCTTCATCAGCTGCCTCGTTCCCCCTGATTCCCACATGACCAGGTACCCAGCAGAATAGGACCTCCTTTCCACAGGACTGGAGGGAAAGGAGGGCGTCCTGGATGTTCTGGACTAAACGGTCTGCTGGGTACATAGTTGCTAACGCCTGAATACAACTGAGGGAATCACAGCATATGAGGTACTTCATATGACGGCGTCCCTTCATATGCTGGAGCGACTTTAGTATGGCATAGCACTCCGCAGTGTACACGCTGCACCTGCTATCCAGCTTGTATTTGTAAGTCGCTCGAGGGAACACTACGGAGCAGCCTACTCCGTTAGCCTGCTTAGACCCATCCGTATATACCGGGGTAAAATCCTGATACTGGTTTAAAATGTCGTTAAAAACTCTGTTAAAAACACAGTCAGAGGTAGACAGCTTGTGGAACCTTGACATTTCTAAAATCGTTCTGGGCCTCTTTAAAAGCCAGGGAGGAGATTTACTCCAACCCTGGTGATAAAAAGTGGGAAAATCGAATCCGTATTGGTATAGAGCCGCTCGTAGTTGGGATGTAGCACTATGTCGTACACGGGACTGCCAGGTGTTATGGCAACGTGTACATAGTGTCGCACCATGAGGAGATGCCGCCGGATGGAAAGCGGCGGCTCGCCAGACTCAGCACAAATGCTGGGTATTGGGCTGGTGCGGTAGGCACCCGTGGCGAGTCGAATTCCAGCATGGTGGACACTATCCAACATCCGAAGATAGCTGTCCCGTGCCGAACTGTAAACAATACACCCGTATTCCAACCGCGACCGTACAAAGGCTCGATAAAACTGTAGCAGGCAGGAGCGGTCGGCACCCCACGACCTGCCACACAGACATTTTAAAACGTTTAAAGCTTTCAAGGCTCTGGCTTTTACATCTTTAAGATGTGGCAGCCAGCTTAGCCTTGCGTCTAGAATGAGGCCCAGAAACCGAACAGTATCAGTAAAATGTAAAACGGTGTTCCTCAGGGTAAGGTGGGGTTCAGCTAAAAGACTTCTGCTACGAGTAAAAAGTACACACCGGGTTTTCTCGGCAGAGAAACGAAAACCGGTGTGCACTGACCATTCATCCAGTCTGTTCAGCGCGAGCTGCAACTGCCGTTCTGCGCTTCTCAGACTGGACGATGCAATAAAAATTAAAAAGTCGTCCACATTTAAGGATAGACCAATGGGACTCCTTATAATGGCTGCAATGCTATTAATAGCGATGGCAAAAAGTGTTACGCTTAAAACTGATCCCTGAGGGACACCATTTTCCTGTATAAAAAGATCCGACACTTCACTACCGACTCGGTACCGGAAGCAACGACCAGATAAAAATGATTTTAAAAAACGGGGTAGGTTACCCCTAAAGCCCCATTCATGTAACTGTTTTAAAATCACATGCCGCCAGGTAGTATCGTAGGTCTTTTCAAGGTCGAAAAAAACACCCACAAGGTGTTGGCTGCGGATGAAAGCATCTTGTATGGCCGCTTCCAGCAGGATCAGGTTATCCAATTTGGAACGGAACTTCCTGTATCCACACTGAAAGCGGCTCAGAAGATTACGGGATTCAAGACACCAGACGAGGCGGCGATTCACCATCCTCTCCAGTGTCTTCCCTACGCAGCTAGTCAAGGCAATACTACGATAACTACCTGGCAACAATTTGTCTTTTCCAGGTTTTAAAATAGGTATGAGCGTTGCTTCTTTCCACGAGTCGGGGAAGTGTCCACCAGTCCAAATATCGTTAAAAATATCCAGAAGGTACTCTTTAGCATCATTATTAAGATGCCTCAGCATCTGGTACTGGATCAGATCAGGCCCTGGAGCAGTGTCTTTTGCGCTGTTCAGTGCAGACTCGAGCTCCCAAAATGTAAATGGCCTGTTGTAGGCTTCTGTATCCGACGAATCAAAACACAGCACACGTCTCTCGGTAGCAACCCTTCGTTGCTGGAACCGAGGATCGAAACTGGCATATGAAGTGATGGCAGCGAAATTCTCCGCCATCAGCTGCGCTATGCTTCGTTCGTCGGTAATTATACGTCCTTGATCCAGTAATCCAGATACTGGTGGGCGGGAGTACCTTCCAGATATACGGCGGATGGACTCCCATACTTTGGCTGATGGTGTGGAACGATTTATTGTGCTCACAAAGATCTGCCATGACCTTTTCCTGCTCTCCTTAATAACACGACGCGCCTTAGCTCTGGCTATACGGAACGCTGCCAGGTTGTCGGATGTAGGGTTCAACCTGAAACGCCGCAACGCCCGTATGCGACCCTGAATGGCGGAACGACATTCATCATTCCACCAGGGGACTGGCGTCCTTCGCAGCGTTCCGGAGCTTTTCGGCATGGAAACGTCAGCTGCCTGGTGAATCGCCTGTGTAAGGTGATTCACCTTCTCATCAATACTGTCATACTCCTTTAGAGTAATGGAGCGGCGGTAGAGTTCCCAGTTGGCTTTGCTGACGTTCCATTTGCGTCGGTTATTACCTCTTCCACGGTCTAACTCAACGTGCATCCATATTGGGAAGTGGTCGCTCCCGTGAAGGTCCCGAACCACCTCCCAATGCACGGAGTCCGCGATTGAAGGGGAGCACAACGAAAGGTCAATGGCAGAGGACGATCCGGATGCAGTGGTGAAATGTGTCATTGCACCAGTATTGAGGATACATATTTCTTCATGCTCTATTAATCTACCAACCATTCGGCCTCTGGGGCAATCGGTGTTTGAGCCCCACAACGCACTATGTGCGTTGAAATCTCCTAAGAGGAGGAATGGCCGTGAAAGCTGCCGCAAGATGTTGTATAGGTCGTCATAACTGACGGGCGTATTTGGTGGTAGATAAATAGAGCATATGGTCAATTTTATAGGACCATGAATCCTCACTGCCACTGCTTGTAAATCAGAGGTGAGAGCTACAGGTTCGGAGTGGACAGTGTTTCGGACAAACACCGCCACTCCACCCTTCGCTCGATCACCCTCGGTATCGTCCTTACGGTACACATCATATCCTCTTAGCACAGGTTGGTGTGATGGTCTGAAATGTGTCTCTTGCAGACAGAGACACAAAGGATCAGACCGTGCTAAGAGGTGTAACTCCTCTTTGTGAGCTGTAAATCCATTGATGTTCCACTGAAGTATGGGAGCCATCCTTACCTATTTAACCTCACCCGCCCCGGTTCGGGTGGGCCTTCGGTCATTTCCTGCTGAGGAACGGGACCAGACTCGTCCACCAGCATTTCCGTTTCTTCCTGCCCGGAAGCGGAGACAGACATCTCCGACCCAGAGGACTCCTCAAATTCCTCGTCGTTCTTTTTCTTCTTCTTCCCCTTACCCTCCCTACTGATGGACAGTCTGGGAGGAGACGAAGAAGGGGACTTGACAAACTGGGTCGGATCAGTCTGTCTAAACTTGGGACCTCTGATTTTCTGGTCACCTCTATTTCCACCGCTAGCTAATGGTATCGCTACCATTTCAATAGCACGCGGTGGAATAGGAGGTGCCGTCAACTTGATTGCTGGTGGAGTCTTTGATACTGCTGCTGGAATGGTCGAGGTTGCAGATGTGTTGCTAGCGACATCCGCGGTCCTCGGTGTCATGACCTTGGTGGTTTTTGCACCACACTTGCACTGACATGAGCACGTAGTGCTTGTACCCATGTCTGCAAAGGATGTCTGCGTAGCAACACTTTCATTCCTGACGGGAGTCGAGACCGTCTTGGCAAAGCTTGTTCCAAATATTGGAGCGGCGAGCGCTTTCGCCTTCTTCTTTGCCTCTATATAAGGTATCCGCTCTTTGGTCTTCAACTCCTGTATCTTGCGCTCTTCAAGATACACTTGACACTCCCTGCTCCAGGCCGGGTGCGACCCGGAGCAGTTGACACACACCTGTGGGAGCGTGCAATTGGCACCAGGCTCATGTGCCCCCTTGCCGCATCTACCACAGGTGGGGTTGCCCTTGCATGACGCCGTCGTATGTCCGAACCTCTGGCACTGGAAGCAGCGCATTGGGTCCGGAACATACGGACGGACGTTCAAGTTAATGTAGCCAGCTTTAATACACTTGGGCAACACTGGAGTGTCAAACGTCAGGACGAAGGTGGCAGTCTTTTCAAGACTGCCATTTACCCTCCGTGTAATCTGACGCACCTCGACCACTTGCTGATCCTCCCACTCCTTAACGAGTTCCTCGGTTCCTAAATCCATGATGTCACGGTAGGTGACGACGCCTTTTGAAGAATTAAGGGATTTGTGGAGTTCGCATTTAACAGCGAACTCCCCGAGCTTCTCACAGTTAAGGAGCTGGGATGCCTGCCTACTGGTGGTTGTTTCCAGCAGCAGCGTCCCGTTCCTCAGCTTTTTAACTGATCTCAAGGTTCCAACCAGTCCTTCCAACCCTTTATTAATATAAAAAGGGGACACCTTTTCAAATGTCCCCTCTACCCTTTCCATTACAACGAAAGCGTTCGGTATCGAACAGACTTTCCCGTGACTATGGCTTTCTGAAGTGGGAGGGCTATCAACCCTGGCCCGCTTCTTAGTACTGGGTGTATTGGGTTTAGCCTGCGGCACACCCGTACCGCAGGGTTTGGTGGTTTTTGTGGAAGACTTAATTTTGGTCCCACGAGTAAAACCAGTTTAAAAAGAAGCGCTAATACAACAGGGGTGCGCAGGTGCCCCTGAGGTTGTACGTTAGCAAGTGATCTGCCTCTCACCCATGTACCTCCTCGGCACGTATCCGACCTTGAGGTTAAGGGTTTTTTTATAGAGGTTTGTACCGTCCTCGCGATCCGGGCGATGAAGCCAAGATCCCCGTTCTCCTAGGCACACAACGTTCCACCGTCACGCCCTACGGTGGTCGTTGAAGCATGGTAGGAGTTTACGGTGTGGGAAACTTGCGGCGCTCACAAGATTCCAGCTCGGGCACCGCGGGTTCGCCATACCCGTACCTGGCACTTGCGTACCAGGCCCCTGCGGGGAACTTCTAAGTTTCTCTTCTTCATAATATTTACATCCTTTAAAGTTAGCTGGATGTTCCCCGCCACAATTAACACATTTAGGTTTTGCTGTACGCGGGTGGTTACATGAGGAATAATGGTGCTTCTCATCATAACGAACACATTGCGGATCAAATTTGCAATAGTTTTTTGTGTGACCATAGAACTGGCAATTTGTACACTGAGGAATATCTTTTGCTTTCTACGTGGTTCTACTTTAACAATGCAGTGGAACAGTCTATCTAATTCGAAGATATTGGCACAATCGCGATTTTCTTCCAGCTCAACTGCGCACAGTGGCATAGGATTCTTATCTTTGTTGTTGTTGTTGTTATTATTGGTGTTTTAGGGCGCGTCTACATCGGGGTCATTAGCGCCCTAACAATAACCAGCTATTACTGTGGCTTTAAAATGTACTAAAATACTGTCTGCATGGTCGACTGTAAAGGGGTCGGCCATACAGACAGCAAATAAGGTAAATCATAAGATCACAAGTGGCTTTAAAAGAGCCACCAGTACTTCAAACCGTACGGCACCTGGATGGCTGTAAAGGGGCCAAGAATGTTAAAAAGAGAATTAAAAACACTACACGTCTCGCTGGCTGTATAGTGGCCAGCGAGTTTTGAATCATAACAATATAAAAAATAACAACAATTCGCATGCATGGGTGGATGCAAAGAGGCCACCCTTCCATCTTAAAACTAGGCCGATCTGCCTAAAATTTTAGGCGCTAGGCCGGCCAAAACACAAAATTTTAAAACCCTCGCTACGTTGCTGGTCTCATTGTTTAAAATGAGGGACAGATCGTTGGCCAAGCCAACACCTGCCCTCAAGTCTGAAAATAAAACACATTCGATTAAAATGTGGCGTACCGTCAAAGGTACGCCACATGCATCACACTCCGTAGGGTCCTCTCGGCGGAGAAGGAAACCATGTGTCAGAGGACAGTGCCCTATACGGAGGCGAGTAAGGAGAACCTCATCCCTCCTCGCCCGCTGGAAGGAGCTGCTCCACGGCTGAACGGTCGGTTTGACCAGCCGGAGCTTATTATGTTCTACCTCCAGCCATTGCCTCTGCCAGATTTCGGAAACAAATCTTTTCACCGCCGAGGCAAGGTCAGACTTTGGGACTGGATCAAAGTCAATTCTGACCTTGTTGCAGGCTAACTTGGCAGCTCCATCAGCTGCCTCGTTCCCCCTGATTTCCACATGGCCAGGTACCCCGAAGAATATGACCTCCTTTCCAGAAGATTGGAGGGATCGGAGGGTGTCCTGTATGTCCTGGACAAGACGATCTGCTGGGTACATGCTTCCAATGGACTGGATACAGCTGAGGGAATCACAGCATATGATGTACTTCATGCTGCGACTTACTTTCATATGCTGGAGCGACTTTAACATAGCGTAATACTCTGCAGTGTATACGCTGCAACAGCTATTCAGTTTGTAGTTATATGTCGCTCGAGGGAACACTACTGAGCAGCCTACTCCGATAGCCTGCTTAGACCCATCCGTATACACCGGGGTAAAATCCTGATACTTGTTTAAAATGTCGCTAAAAATTTTGGTAAAAACACTGGCAGCAGTTGACTGCTTGTTGAACCTAGACATTTCAAAAATCGTTCTGGGCCTCTTTAAAAGCCAGGGGGGGGGGGGAGATTTACTCCAACCCTGGTGATAAAAGGAGGGCAATTCAAACCCATACTCTTCTAAAATGGCTTTTGTACGGTGGCTGAACGGTTTGGTCGCTCTACGGCGATTAGCATATATCCGTTCGAAGTTAGGTGTCATCACAATGTCGTGCACGGGTCTATGAGGAGTTGTGTCAATATGTACATAGTGTCGCAACATGAGGAGATGCCGCCGGATGGAAAGCGGCGGCTCGCCAGACTCACCACAAATGCTGGGGATTGGGCTAGTGCGATATGCACCCGTGGCGAGCCGAATTCCTGCATGATGGACACTATCCAATATCCGAAGATAGCTGTCCCGTGCCGAACCGTATACAATGCACCCGTATTCCAAACGCGACCGTACAAAGGCTCGATAAAATTGTAGCAGCACGTCGGCGCCCCACGACCTACCACAAAGTCATTTTAAAACATTTAAAGCTTTCAAGGCTCTGGCTTTTACATCTTTAAGATGTGGAAGCCAGCTGAGCCTTGCGTCTAAAATGAGGCCCAGAAAACGAACAGTATCAGTAAAATGTAAAACGGTGTTCCTCAGGGTAAGGTGGGGTTCCGCTAACAGACTACTGCTACGAGTAAAAAGTACACACCGGGTTTTCTCATCGGAGAAACGAAAACCGGTGTGCACTGACCATTCATCCAACCTGTTCAGCGCGAGTTGCAACTGCCGCTCAGCGCTTCTCAGGCTGGACGATGCAATAAAAATTAAAAAGTCGTCCACATAAAAGGAGCACCGCAGGGGACTTCATATAATGGCTGCAATGCTATTAATGGCAATGACAAAAAGAGTAACGCTTAAAACTGAACCCTGAGGGACACCGTTTTCCTGAATAAAAAGATCAGACACTTCATTACCGACTCGGTACCGGAAGCAACGTCCAGATAAAAATGATTTTAAAAAACGGGGTAGGTTACCCCTAAAACCCCATTCATGTAACTGTTTTAAAATAACATGCCGCCAGGTAGTATCGTAAGCCTTTTCAAGGTCGAAAAAAACACCCACAAGGTGTTGGCTGCGGATAAACGCATCCTGTATTGCCGCCTCCAGGAGGATCAGGTTGTCCAAGGTGGAACGGAACTTCCTGAATCCACACTGAAAGCGGCTCAGCAGATTACGGGATTCAAGACACCAGACGAGGCGGCGGTTAACCATCCTCTCCAGTGTCTTACCCACGCAGCTAATACTACGATAACTACCTGGCAACAATTTGTCTTTGCCAGGTTTAAAATTGGAATTAGTGTTGCTTCTTTCTACGAGTCGGGGAAGTGTCCTCCGGTCCATATATCGTTAAAAATATCCAGAAGGTATTCCTTAGCATCTTTACTTAGATGCCTCAGCATCTGGTACTGGATCAAATCAGGCCCTGGAGCAGTGTCGTTAGCGCTGTTTAACGCTGACTCCAGCTCCCAAAATGTAAATGGGCAGTTGTAGGCCTCTGTATTCGACGAATCGAAGCACATCGCTCGCCTCTCGGCAGCAATCTTGCGTTGCTGGAACCGAGGGTCAAAGTTGGTGCATGAAGTGATAGCGGCGAAGTTCTCCGCCATCAGCTGCGCTATGCTTCGTTCATCGGTGACTATACGTCCGCGATCCAGTAAACCAGTTACTGGAGGGCGGGAGTACCTTCCAGATATACAGCGGATAGACTCCCATACTTTCGACGAAGGTGTGGAACGATTTATAGTACTCACAAAGTTCTGCCATGACCTTTTCTTGCTCTCCTTAATAACACGACGCGCCTTAGCTCTGGCTATACGGAACGCTGCCAGGTTGTCGGTTGTAGGGTACAACCTGCAACGCCGCAACGCTCGTCTGCGACCCTGAATGGCGGAACGACATTCATCGTTCCACCAGGGGACACGCGTCCTTCGCAGCGTTCCGGAGCTTTTCGACATAGAAACGTCAGCTGCCTGGTGAATCGCCTGTGTAAGGTGATTCACCTTCTCGTCAAGACTGTTACACTTCTTTAGAATGATAGAGTGGCGGTAGAGTTGCCAGTCGGCATTGCTGATGTTCCATTTGCGTCGGTTATTGGCTCCTCCACGCTCAGGCTCTACGTGCATCCATATTGGGAAGTGGTCGCTTCCGTGAAGGTCACGATCCACCTCCCAATGCATGGAGTCCGCGATCGAGGGGGAGCACAGTGAAAGGTCAATGGCAGAGGACGATCCGGAAGCAGTGGTAAAATGTGTCATTGAAACAGTGTTGAGGACACATATTTCCTGTTGCTCTATTAATCTCTCAACCATTCGGCCTCGGGGGCAATCGGCGTTTGAGCCCCACAGCGCACTATGTTGAAATCTCCTAAAAGGAGGAATGGCCGAGTAAGCTGCCACAAGATGTTAGACATGTCGTCATAACTGATGGGCGTGTTAGGTGGTAGATAAATAGAGCATATTGTGAGTTGAGTGGGACCATAAATCCTCACTGCCACTGCTTGTAGATCAGAGGTGAGAGCTACAGGTTCGGAGTGGAGAGTGTTTCGGACAAACACTGCCACTCTACCCTTCGCTCGATCACCCTCGGTATCGTCCTTACGGTACACGTCATAACCTCTTAGAACAGGATGGTGTGATGGTCTGAAATGTGTCTCTTTTAGACAGAGACACAAAGGATCAGACCGTGCTAAGAGGTGTAACTCCTCTTTGTGAGCTATAAATCCATTGATGTTCCACTGAAGTATGGGAGCCATCCTTACCCCGGTTTGGATGGGTCTTCGGCCACTTCCAGCTGAGGAACGGGACCAGACTCGTCCACCAGCATTTCCGTTTCTTCTTGCCCGGAGGCGGAGACAGACATCTCCGACCCAGATGACTCCTCAAAATCCTCCCCATCCTTTTTCTTCTTCTTCCTCTGCCTCTTCCCCTTACTCTCCCTGCTGATGGGCGGTCTGGGAGGAGAAGAAGAGGGGGACTTAACAAACTGGGTCGGATCAGTCTGTCTAAACTTTATTCCTCGTATCTTTTGGTCACCTCTATTTCCACCGCTAGCAAATGGTATCGCTACCATTTCAATAGCACGCAGTGGAATACGAGGTGCTATTAACTTGACTGCTGGTGGGGTCTTTGTTACTGCTGCTGGATTGGTCGAGGTTGCAGATGTGTTGCTAGCGACATCCGCGTTCTTGGGTGTTATGACCTTCGTGGGTTTTGCACTACACTTCCACTGACATGAGCACATAGTGCTTGTGCCCATGTCTGCAAAGGATGTCTGCGTAGCAACAATTTCTTTCCTGACGGGAGTCGAGACCGTCTTGGCAAAGCTTGTTCCGAATATTGGAGCGGCGAGCGCTTTCGCCTTCTGCTTTGCTTCTATATAAGGTATCCACTCTTTGGTCTTCAACTCCTGTATCTTGCGCTCTTCAAGATACACTTGTCACTCCCTACTCCAGGCAGGGTGCGACCCGGAGCAGTTGACGCACACCTGTGGGAGCGCGCAAGTGACATCCGGTTCGTGTGCCCCCTTGCCGCATCTACCACAGGTGGGGTTGCGCTTGCATGACGCCGTCGTATGTGCGAACCTCTGGCACTGGAAGCAGCGCATTGGGTCCGGAACATACGGACGGACGTTCAAGTTGATATAGCCAGCTTTTATACACTTGGGCAACACTGGAGTGTCAAACGTCAGGACGAAGGTGGCAGTCTTTTCAAGACTGCCATTTACCCTCCGTGAAATCTGACGCACCTCGACCACGTTTTGGTCTTCCCACTCATTAACCAGTTCCTCGGTCCCTAAATCCATAATGTCCCGGCAGGTGACAACGCCTTTGCTACAATTTAGGGTTCTGTGGAGTTCGCAACTAACTGCGAACTCCCCGAGCTTTTCGCAATTAAGGAGCTGGGAAGCTGCCTACTGGTAGATGTTTCCAGCAGCAGGGTCCCGTTCCTCAACTTTTTTACTGACTTAAGTGTACCAACAAGTCCTTCCAATCCCTTGTTGATATAAAATGGGGACACCTTCTCAAATGTCCCCTCTGTCCTCTGCATTACGATGAAAGCATTCACAATGGAACAGACTTTCCCGTTACTGTTACTACCAGAAGCGAGAGGGCTATCAACCCTGGCCCGCTTCTTGGAATTGGGTGTATTTTTATTTGCCTGCGGCACACCCGTACCGCAGGGTTCTTTGGTTTTTTTGTGAGGCTGAATTTTTGGTCCCACGAGAAAAACCAGTATAAAAAGGAATGCTTATACAACAGGGGTGCGCAGGTGCCCCTGAGGTTGCACGTTAATGAGTGATCTCCCTCATCACCCATTCACCTCCTCGGCACGTGGCTGACCTTGAGGTTGAGGGTTTTTTTTTATAGAGGTTTCTACCATCCTCGCAATCCGGGCGATGAAGCCAAGATCCCCGTTCTCCTAGGCACACAACGTTCCACCGCCACGCCTTACGGTGGTCGTTGAAGCATGGTATGAGCTTACGGTGTGGGAAACTTGCGGCGCTCACAAGTTTCCAGCTCGGGCACCGCGGGTTATCCAAACCCGTACCTGGCACTTGCGTACCAGGCCCCTGCGGGGTCTTATCTTTATTTAGAAGTCTTGTTACTTTGTTCACTGGGAATTTAAGTCTGATTAGTTCTTCTTTTATTTCGTTATGTGTTAGTGAGTATGGTAAATTATGCACGATTACAGATAGCTGTTTGGAGTCTGGGACACGAAAAGTGTGGTATTTCTGTTTAATGGTATCAAAATGTTTTGTTAGAGTTCTGAAATCCTGGATAGAAGTAGTATTAATTTTAATCATCTTTCCTTTAAGTTCTGTTGAAAAGTCATCACTTAGCAAATTTTTTAGATCTCGAGTGAGCCAATGACAGCATACAATAACGTGATACTTGCATCCATTGTCTGCTACGCTGCGAGCGTTTGGGCCAAGCACCTCACAAAGGTTAAGCCTAGGGAGAAAATCAGGAGGCTTCAACGAACGATACTCATCAGGCTTACCGGTGCATATCGCACAAGTTCAACAGCAGCTCTAGCAGTAGCAGAAGGTGTACAGCACCTGGATATAGAAGTGAGGAGACGAGGAGCAATGTATTGGCTGAGAAAGAACAGGATGGACAAGGTGGTGGAATTAGCTGGAAAAGAAGTATGCACAAAAAAGGAATTGTAGAATATACTGATTGAGGAATGGCAAAATGGGTGGGACACTAGTGAAACAGGTCGTAGAATGTACGGCATATTTCCATCCGTAGCTGAACGAATCAGCATGGAATTCCTACAACCTTCTCCAGGGCTAATCCAACACATAACCGGCCATGGACCATACAGAAGCTTCTTAAACAAACATAGACTTACAGCAACTAGTAACTGCGAGTGTGGTGAGGAAAGCACACCAGAGCACGTGGTGTGGGAATGCAGAACAACAGCAGAGATAAGAATTACTCAGCCACAACAGCTACAGGGTCTGAGGATTTTTTATATACTGCGTTCAGAGAGACTATGGCACTTTGTAAATGAAAGTGCGGAAATAGCCTCTCAAATTGAAAAGCAGAAATATCTGGAGCGTAAGAAAGCTGAGGGCGGAAACCGACGTAGCCATTCAACATGACCTGCTGTAGTCACCTCTGAGTTTTCCAGAGGAATCTCACTTCTGAGTAACTGCTGGAGTACTTCATGTATTCCAGGAGGGCAGCTTCCTGAAGAGCTGGGGTCTCCGCCGCAGTCGATACCAGGAGTGAGAGCTACGGTCTCACGAGTGAGAGCTATGGTCTCACGTCACACACTCACCCTTCGACCAGCCACCTGGATGTGAGGATGATAATGAGATTTCATTTACAAGTTGGACAGTCAGAGAACTGTTTAGTACCTAGTTCAGTGAGTAGGATTAGGAGTACATTTCATTTTTCCGTTTTTTTTAGTGTTGTGTAGTGAAGTTTTGTAGTGCTGATTTATTAGGATTAGATATTCAACTGTAACTTTTTCCTGTTTTAGTTGCTACTTCATTTTTGGGATTATTCACATTAATAGTATTTAACATAATTTTTTTTTAAACATGGTCTTAAGGGAAGATTAGCGGCCCAGTTTAGCCTCTAGATGCTTGGTCAAATGTAAATGGAAATAAATAAATAGACCTACGTAAATTCGCGGGCAGCATCAGTGCAAGGAGATTCTATCATTACCGTGGCGCCACAATCTGATTATGAATTGTTATGGAATTCGATGAGACAAATCGAAAATGAAGATTTTTTTGATATTTCGCTTAGTTCTCGAGATATACTGTCTCAGAAGTGAGGTGGTTAGGTCGACCCCTCTTCCCCCTTTATTGCTTTACGCCTCGTCGACGGCTATGGTCATTAGAGGCGGGATGGGACTGGGGACAATGAAGGGCAGAAATTCAGCCATGGCCTTTTTGAAGGAAGTGTGGCGATATCTCGCACACACTTGCAACGGGGCTGACGCCGAATAACTTGCTAATCTGCAGGCACAACTGGCGGACCTCCAGCAGCAGCTCGCTGCCCAACAGGCTGCAAATCACCAACAGCTAGCCGCACTTCAACGGCAGCATCAGCAGACTTTGCAACAACTGCAGCAGAAAAAGCTACTTGGCCAGCGACCGGAACCGAGCCAAGTGGCTATATCCTCCAGAAACCGCCGCCAAACCGGTTCGCTCCGCCACCGCTGCTGTTGCCTTTCCACAGTCTAACGCGTCACACCGAAACTGCCACCGTTTTGTCCAACTAAATCTGCGGTATGGTTCACACAGGTAGAAGAACAATTTTCGCAGGCCAACATCACCTCCAGTAAGACCATGTATGGCTACGTCGTCAGCAACCTCGACCATCGCTACGCTAGCGAAGTCAGCGATCTCATCATCAATCACCAGCCACGAATCGTTACCAGACACTAAAAGCCCTACGTATCCAGCGCGTAACTCTCTCCGAGGAGCAGCGGGTTCGGCAACTCCTAACAGCAGAAGATCTAAGTGATCTCAAGCCTTCTCAACTTCTCCGGCACATGCGCTCTTTAATTGACACCACACTAGTGCACGACTCCTTTCTGCTCACATTGTGGTTACGTCTTCCACCCAGCGCCCACCCTATTCTCCAAGCACAGGCTACTACTCTGCCGCTCGATCATCTAACAGACATGGCGGACCGAATCGGCGCCGTCGTTCTGCCTCCGATAACTCTAGCCAGCCACGCTTTGGGCGCATCGCCTGACACTTCGACGTTGCCTCAGCGCGTCGAGGAACTCGCCAAACAGATCCAGGATATCCAGACTCGTCCGAACAATTCTACGCATAGCCGACCACGAGCATGGACCCGGAACAAACCTCGCCACTGTACAACCACCTCTACGACAAATTCTCCTCAGCGTACCGCTCGACCAAACATCTGCTACTACCATTATCAATTTGGTGCCGATTGTCGAAATTGCCTCAAGCCATGTTCCGCCGCACCATGAGCTTCCCGTTGGCCGTGGCACTGCGCCAGCACGCCACCGCCGTGCACGGCCTGCACTGCCAGCTCACCTTCCCCAGCGCCAAGCGGAGCACAACCTGCTCATCTTCTCCTGGAGGACTCGCCATCAGCAAAATCCGCGTTGCATCTGTCGGCGCCACCACCTCCTTCACCATCGCCCCCACTAGTTTCTCCGATGCCACTGGTTCCAGTTTTCACACGCTCCGACCAACCAGCCGTCCACGGCATCGCTTGGAGGCCGGTGCTCACTCTTCCTGCCGGAGTAGTGTGGCGATATCTCGCACACACTCGCAGCCGCCAGAGGTCAGCGCGAGTGTTCATCCGAGAGCGCACGCCCTCCAACATTATCTCACGGCCCATGTAACAGCCTACTGTGTCAAAGAGGGCTGAAAGAAACGAGCTTATGTGAGTGCGGGGCAGAAGGAACCCCCGAACATGTAGTGTGATCCTGTCTGATAGCAGAAGAAGTAAGGACGCCGGATATCAACATAATACGGAGTAGATCAACGCGAGACATAATTCTAGATGAGCGATCATGGACTATTCTCGATAATCTGGTGAACAAAGTATCTCAACTGCACAAAAGAAAGATATCTGGACCGAGCGGCAGTCGGGGATGGGGACCGACCTAGGGAAGTCGCACGGCGAAACATACAGGCATAGAAAATTATTCACGGACAAGAGTAAACAGTATTCTTCAGAAACTTCCGGTAGCCGGAAGTTTTGTCCCGATGTGTCGGTCGATCCTGTCCTACTGGAAATCCAGAAGGATATGGCTGGAAGACTATCCCGGGATGATAGTGGTGGGTAGATTAGTGTTGATAGAGTAGTATAGGTTTCAAGTTAGATTAGAATAGACGTAGTATATAATTTTTTGTTTTGTTTTTGTAACATAAAAACAGTTAAGGCCTTATAGGGGAAAAGTAGATTATAATACCAAAGGTGATTATTGCAAAAAAAAAAAAAAAAAAAAAAAAAATCAAGTGTACAACTATTAAATTAAGTAATACTACCATTGTTAAAACGGAACCATGCCTACACACCGGCCTGAGTCAGAACGATGGCGTGGCAGAATGAGCAAACGTCAGCATACCACTTACAGCAAACAAAGCGCTTCTACCACGGCCAAAACAGTCTTGTTTGTAATGTAGAGGGAATGATCATTGACTTTTGCACAAATACACGATGAATCATAACAATATTTGGGAGTTAATTTCCATATTAATGGTAAGCCAGGATGCTGCAAATTTGAACTGGCTCAGGACTGTAGTGGCTGAGAACATATAATTACGTGAATGTTACTTATAAGCAATTGATATTACCCAGTAATCCGGTATCACTAAATGATAAATTACAGAAAGATATGTACAAACTGGGTTAACTGCAACTAACTGCATAATGGAATACTCTAAGAATAACTGGAATATTTCAATAAAAACCACCAGCACTATAACAACAATAAGCGATATTTGTGATTCAATATAACATTAAAATTTGCAATAGCAGCTGTAACTGTTATTACTGTAAGCAAGGCCAAATGTAACATTATAGAATTAATTAGACAGTAAGTCAAAGTGTAACGGAACTGTATGCCAAATTCCTTGCATGTAAATATTTTGTACAAATCTCAAAACACTATGTAATCAACAATGTAAAAATTAATTTAGTCACTAAGATATTAGGCTGTATAAATTAAGGGTATAAAAAAAAAAAGTCCAACAGGACGAGACCCAGGTTGCTCGACAGCCATCGCCCGAGTTGCTTGCCAGTCATTGGTCAGTCGTCGCGTTCGCAGTTGACTTGGTCGTGTCGCTGAAGAGCTGTCCCGGAACACCACGCCGACTGGCCGCGTGCCAACTGACTATGCTAGTGGACACTTAGTCTGTACAGCTTTCTAGTATTCAATGTAACGTGCATGTATTGTATTACTCATGCCTTACAATATATCTTCAGAACGCATCGAGTTGTCGTGTTTGATTGCAATCAGTTTGCTGTGTCAGTAACATTTTTATGTGGAGCAACTCTGCACAGAAGCATCCCGGCATTTGATTTGGGGAAACCATGGAAAACCCAAATCTGGAGGCCCAGACGGGGATTCGAACCCGCGTCCTCTCGAATGCGAGGCCAGAACGTTAACCGTTCACTCACCACGCTCGGCGGTTAGGTCGAAATGTGGCGTGGACCAAAAGAAATAAGCGAAAAATAAAAAAAAGTCCTTTACTTTCAATTTGTTTCGTGAAGCTACATAAGAATTCATAATCATATTGTGGCGCCACGGTGATGATAGGACTGCCCAGTGCAATTACCTTGCTGCCATACATTAAAAGTCGCAAGCTTAAATGGGAATAGTTTATATTGCGATACACCATGTATCACTAACATAAGGTGCTCAAGAAATTAATAATAACAAATAAACAATTTGTTCCTTTTGCTATAAAAAGAATATTCTGCTGCATTTCAACCTAATCACAATTTGACTTAATATCCCACGAGTAAAAACCATTTAAAAAAGAAATGCTTATACAACAGGGGTGCGCAGGTGCCTCTGAGGTGGCACGTTATCGAGTGATTTCCCTCATCACCCATTCACCTCCTCGGCACGTGGCTGAACTTGAGGTTGAGGGGTTTTAATAGAGGTTTGTTCCGTCCTCGCGATCCGGGCGATGAAGCCAAGATCCCCGCTCTCCTAGGCACACAACGTTCCACCGCCACGCCCTACGGTGGTCGTTGAAGCATGGTAGGAGTTTAATACGGTGTGGGAAACTTGCGGCGCTCACAAGTTTCCAGCTCGGGCACCGCGGGTTCGCCAAACCCGTACTTGCGTACCAGGCCCCTGCAGGGTCGATCGTAGAGAGAAGTGCGAGTTCCAAGATTAATTTGGTACGTATGTTAAAAGTCTAAATCTTTGTGAACTTCTTATCTGACGTAATTATGAACATATTTATATGGCAACTAACTGGGTGGCGGTTTAAAAGTACTCAGTTCGAAAACATTATGGTTTTTCAACCATTATATAAAAAATCCATGTTTTACATCGTGTCACTTGAGGGATAACCACCTTTCTACCTTGACACTTGGACAACAGACGATTAAAACCAATAATTTGATTATTTTGTATAGAACCTTTTCGTTGATATCTCGTCAAAGTTATGATAAATTCATGCATAATTCTGCCTTATTATGGTGCTTATGGACGTTGATGATACCTAAGAAAGTGATAAGATTTGGTTGAGTAGAAGATTTCCTGATAGAGGATAAAGAAGTAGCTTATATTGCGAATGGGCTATCGCTTACCTGATTTTAAAGAGTAGCTTGAACAGCTGATAAGCCTGCTGATTTATTATCATATCCTCGCCATTCCGCATTAAACCATCAACAGTGCGAATAAATCGATGAATTTCCCTGTCTTCGAGCCGCATCTGCGTGAAGTCCCCTCCACCTACAAAGAAACAACATGCACTAAATACAGAAGGCTCTTAATTTTATTTTATAAGTTTGCAAATTCCACACTATGTGGTTAATGGAGATCTTGCGTCATCGTTCTGTTACTATACCAAACATACATGGTACTATACCCCTGCAACAAACTAACTTAAATAAACTGACCTTAGAACTGACAAGTCAACTCCAAAGTTAAGTAGACTATATGAAAGAAGTATTAAAAAATAAACATAGAAACTTTTCCCCTTTTTCTATATCCTACAACTTGAACTATAGCGTAGCTCAGTCGACAGAGCTACTAACTGCAACTTAAAATATAATATTTGAAAACCTGATGAAAGAGTTGATTCATTCCTCCAAGCTAAAAAAATCTCAATGGCTTCGAATCCGAACTCTGATTAATGCTCTGGAACAAGAAGAGGTTTTGGCGTTTACGTTAGCATTCTGTTTCAATACTACAGGTAGCTGCAATATTACCTGAAATAAGTTTCTGGTATATTCTTGCTGTGTACGTACATTTTAAATACGTCTCATGATAGTGTTGATCATCTCTATTTAAATTTTACTTTGTGAAGCTAACAAAGTTAACTAGGCTAAATAATAATCACAGTAGATATCACTTCCTCAGTGAAATTTAATATCTTTATCATGATTTTTAATTTACATAATCAGCTGTGAGCAGACCGTCGTACGGGCAACATCGCCTCCAATACGAGGAAGTAGTGTGCGCGATCGCGGGTTGACTCGACGGCAAGTGCCAATAACATAAACAGTTTTCAACTTCGTGTGGTGGACAAGAAAAGTGAACTGATTATCAAGAAACAACTAATATAAGTGTTAGGTGACATTGGCCGCCATGTATGGTGGCCAGTGTGGTGAAGGCGGCTACGAACAGATACAGCCGACGCAACACAAACTTTTATATAATGGAGGTAACGAGAACATTGCAGCAGAAGATATCTTAGACAGTCAAGTGCCTTCCCTACATCACAACACAAGTGAAGATGGAAGTGAAATGAGAAACATCATACCGTCGTCATTCGAAACCGCCAATGTACCATCTTTTGCTGCTAATCTTACCATTGACCAAACGAGACAACAGGAACCACGACTTGTAGGAGAGGAAGAAACGACCCCATCTGCAGCCCAGAAACGCCCCAGCACACCAACAATCGAAGACATCAGCAACAACTGCAATTACAAAGTACCAAGAACAGCAGAACAGCCGAAAGCTACAGACATCAGTATGGAGACGTCACCAGCTAGTGACACACAGCAATACCAGACTACAACCACAACAGTCAGCCATGATCAACAGGTAAATAGCGCAACGCCAGTGATTTATGAAAACTACTACCTAGGGCCCTACTATGTAATTGTTGAAAGTGTCGAAAAAAATATCAGTAGACTGCATCCAATGGCTATAGGTCGCCTTATCAACTCCCTCTGCCGTGATACAAATAATCAAATATTACAGATAACTACAGCAGGCCGTAACCGTGTCAAAATCGAGGTGAAATCGGTAATAGCAGCCAATTCTCTGATTCAAAGTTTAGTCTGGAAGCAGAACGGTTTGCAGGCGTATATCCCATACTCGTGCACCACACAACAAGGCATCATTAGAAACGTAATGACAGAATTATCAGAAGATGAAATTAAAGCGGTAGCGCGATGTCAATACAGGGTGATAAACGTTAAACGAATTGCTAAGAAAATGGTAGCAAATGGTCAATCTACAATAATCCCACTTCCAGTTTGCCTGATCACATTCAAATCGCAAAGACGGCCCAACTATGTTTACATACCCGGTGTCCGCTGTCCATTCGAACCATACATAAAACCTGTTATGCAATGCTTTAACTGCCTTCGTTATGGTCACCTCAGCAAGCAATGAAGAAGTAAAAAAAGATATGTATTCTGTGCTGATGCACACGATGACAAAGATCGTCGTAACCAAAACAACCCCATTTGAATCTATTGTAATAGTGGCCACCCATCTAATGATAAAAGATGTCCTGAATATGAAAAACAAAGAAGAATCAAACAGTTAATGGCGTACGAGAACCTAGACTATAAACAAGCATTTAGAAAGACCAACGCCGGTACATATGCCGGTGTATTAGCAAGACCGGCCGCAACCACCCAAACCACGGTCGTAAATTTGGCAAGTTACGAGCAAGGAACCCCCATACAGGATAACTTAAATATTGCCACAGTGCCTGTAGGGACATCGCAACCACAACATCAACAACTCCACCAAGAACTACCATCCCAGACGACAAAGTTGGTCACCAACCTACATGGCGTGTTAAAAAACATGCAGATAAATCCAATGCATACTAACCAAGCAGAATCCCCCTTAACGGAAAGGAATAATAAGCACTACAGAGCAGGAAACAACTCTAGGGATCTATCTTACAAAAATTATTGGATCCCTAACAACAGGAATATACAACCAATTGCGTACAACCCATACCCACCCCAACCTCACAGCGCTGTACAAAGCGCAAGTACAGCTGATATTTTTACATACAAAATGATCGAAATCATAATGAATATCCTAAACCAGTATGTCGGTAACCAACAGATCGATCCACTGCAATTCGCTCCAAGTATCAAACAGTTTATACAACAAACACTCACCAATGGGTTCAACTGAGAACACAAGAACGCATTCGCTACCCGTTACTGGAGGCTTATATACCATGCACCAAAATAACATACCACATAATAATCTTCAAACTATTGGAAAAATTGCTGTCAAAGATCTCGGAATCTTACAATGGAATGCGCGCTCAATCAAAGCCAATAAACTAAGTCTGATGCAATATATGCTGACCAATAAAATCTCAGTAAGTGCTATCTCAGAAACTTGGTTGAAACCAAGAGAATCTTTCCTCTTTCAAAACTATAATATCGTGCGAGCAGACAGAGCGGACAGTTATGGCAGCACTGCCCTACTGATACAGAAATCAATCCCATTCCAGCCCGTAAACATTATGCCTACTAATCTCTCTTTCGAAGTTTGTGCAGCACGGATTCTCTTTAAAGACGAATATATGACGGTGGTGTCTGTATAGTCTACAGGTCACCAAACAAACCAGCATTGAAAAGATCTGAGTTGGAAATACTAAAAAGACAGCTAGAAGAACCAATTCTGCTCCTTGGCGACTTAAATGCCCATCATTCCTTATGGGGAAGCACATATGACGACCGTAACGGGCGACTAATTGTGGAAGTAATGGAGGAACTAGTTGTACTAAACGATGGCTCTGCAATCCGAATCAATAGACCAACACAACAACAATCATCTGTTGACATATCATTAGCATCGGCGACTATTGCCCCACACCTAAAATGGGAAATCATAGAAGATACACTAGGCTCGGATCATTTCCCGATTCTGCTGAAGCTCCCCTGCACTAAGCTGGTAGGGCAAACTATCCTTTCGCAATATAAATGGAATATCAAGCGGGCCAACTGGGAAAAATACCAACAAGAAGCAGAAGCTGCATTTTCTCATTACAAACTTACAGACGACATACAAAATGATTATAAAGCCTTCATAAATTGCATAGAAAAAGCCGCAGGCTCCAGCATTCCAAAACAAAAACAAAACTATGTAATCAACACAACACCAGTTGAATGGTGGGACCAGGAATGTGACGATGCAATAAAAGAAAGAAAGAAAGCTGTCATAAATTACAGGCAACTCCCCACAATGAGCAATTACATTGAATGCAAAAGGGCATGTGCGAAAACAAAAAAAACTTCTGAGGAAGAAGAAGAGGAAAAACTGGAAGACTACTGCTCAAAACTGAGTCTCAACACGCCGACCAAAGAAGTGTGGATGAAAATACGAAGGCTGAAAAATATAAGAGAGGCGAGGGTGCCAGAGCAGACACCACCACTGAATATTCTGACTGAGATATTAGAAAACATACCACCACCTTATGTGGACTCCCAACCCCTAAACGTACAGGAAAATACACAGCACATCCTATTCAACCGTTCAGGAGTGAAGAGCTCAGCAGAGCACTTTCCTTTGGCAAATCATCAGCACCTGGGCCGGATAACATACATTACCCCATGCTACGCCTACTTCCTGCCAGCGGGAAATCGTACCTGCTCGAACTCATTAATCGTATTTGGGCTGAGAAAAGCGAGATACCACATTTGAAGACGGCCAGAATAATTATTATAAAAAATCCAGGAAAGGAAACTGAATGTGCCTCAGCATATAGACCTATATCCCTCTTATCTTGTGTGTTTAAAATTCTCGAAAGAATGGTAAAACATAGACTCGAATAGTGGTTCGAACATAATACATTGCTGCCGCATACTCAATACGGCTTTCGGAGAGGGAAAGGAACGAATGACATATTTGCACACCTTGTTACAGATATTCAATCGTGCTTTACAGACAATAAATACATGGTTGCCATCTTCACTGACCTAACATCTGCCTATGATAAAGTTCTACCACCGACCTTGGGAAAAAAAATTAAAAGAGAATGGCGTGCCGGGCCCCTTTACAGCGAGGCTGCTAGCTATGATTACAAATAGATGGTTAGTAGCCAATTGGAAAACAATTACTCTAGGTCCAAGAAAGTGTAGCCAAGCGGTACCCCAAGGATCAGTTTTGTCTCCGTTACTCATTAATATATACACAACTGACCTACACAAAATAATGCCACCTTCTGTCATAATGCTTCAATATGCGGACAACATCTGCCTGTATACAATAGGCACAAGCAACGAAAGATGCCAAGCCATATTAAATGAAGCGATGTGTAAACTAGTGCAATGGCTGTCCGACAATGGACAGGAGATCTAAATAAAGAAAAGCTCAGTCTGCATATTTACACGCCACAGGACTCTTCCAATGATCCGGATGACTCTTGGACCATACCAGCTCCCAGTTAAGAATAGCGAGAAATATTTAGGCCTGGTAATAGATAATAAACTCAAATGGTGTGAACACATCAAACAAATAGAGAAAAAAGTCTGCTCAAGGAATAATCTTATAAGAGCAGTAACAGGACTAAAGTGGGGAGCAAGTCCACTAATAGCACTAACTCTATATAGAGCCCTAGTCCGTCCACATTATGACTATGGGTGTATTTGTTATGGTGCAACCTCCCAACGGCCTCTAGCGAAGCTTGATGTACTACAATACATGGTACTACGCACCTGCCTAGGTGCAATGAAATCTACGCCCACAAATGCACTATGCGCAGAAGCAGGGGAACCTCCTCTGCATCTACGTAGATGCTACCTAAGTTCAAAATTTTTACTGAAACAGAGTCAGTTGCCGACCAGTAAATAATATAACTCCATACAAAACCTATCAATAGACTGCCTAACAAAAGGATTTTGGAAAAACAGACGACTGCCACCGCTAGCTTCAGCTTATCTTGAAACCAAATCACTATACGATAAAGCCAACAAGAGTTAACAACTATACAGTTACGAGGCTCCATTATGGCATACATGTAAAGAAATTACAGTTGTTGGTCAAACAACGCAACTGAGCCCCTACAAACAGACATACCTTGAAAAATTGAACAAATGGTTTCCGGCTGGAATCATATATACAGGTGGGTCTAAGAACAACAGCTATGCTGGTTGTGCATACATCAACCTTGATAGCATGGAACAGGGCACGTTCCACCTGCCTAAAGAATGCACTATTATGACAGCGGAACTGACAGCAATATTAGAAGCACTTAGATATGCCGGGACCTTACCGGATAGTAACATTATCATACTATCTGATTCACTCTCTGCCTTAACGTCATTAAAAAATCATCACATAAACCAAAGCAACAACCCGATCATATACGAAATTATTAAATCAATCACAGACCTGGAACAAAGTAATAAATTAGGAGTACTTTCCTGGGTGAGAGGCCATGATGGGTGTAGGGGCAATGAAATAGCCGACCAGCTGGCAAAAAACGAACTGAGACTGGGGAAACTATACACCGTAAGATACCTACTTCGGACCTGATTGTGACAATAAAAGAAAAATTATACAAAGATTGGGACTTAGAATGGAGACATACATCTGCTACGAAAGGGAAATATTACGCAAGGATACATTCTGGAATCACAAAACGGCCATGGTTTCAGAACATCCGGTGTCCTAGAAGTATATACATCACAATTTTTCGGCTTAAATTTGGACATTGCCGCCTCAAGAAGCACTTATGTAGAATCGGTGTGGTAGAGGAACGATACTGCCAGCACGGACACGTTGAAGATGCTAATCATATATTCTTTGGTTGCCCATTTAACAAACAAGCCTATGACAACCTCATCAAACACCTGGTGCAAGCTGGACAGCAACTCCCGGCAAGTGTTGAAGACTTACTAAATACAAACAGATTTAAAATCTTCCTCTTCATGTACTCATTTTTACAGCAAATCAAACGAGAACTGTAACAATAATTAACTGTATAATAAGGGTAACATATCCTAAAATATCATGTATATATGAGTTTTTGTAAATAGAACTTTTTTTTTACATTTTATTAAACTTTTTAGTTAAATGTATGTAATTTAATATCAAATTGACTATGTTAATTTATGTAGGTGCCAAACAAAGTAACAATAAGTAACTATATAATCAAATGTAACATATCTTAACATTTCATGTATATATGAATTTTTGTAAATCGATTATTTTAAGGTATGTATATGCCAGACAAAGTTACTACCTTATGCACCCAGCGTATTATGTAAATGTACTAGCTCTGCTCTTAATGTGTGTAAGGTACTATGAAATACGGCTAACCTATAGAGACAATGTATATTAAGATCTAGTGTTACGATATGCTAAATGTAACAGATGTAATAGACAAACAATGTAATAAACGCCTCTAAACTTGGTAATGGCTAAATGGCCTGCATGGCTAAAGGTCAAATAAAAAAAAATTACATAATCTATAAGCGATTAGTGTCATGCTGAGGTCCACATATTTTTGTATTCGTCATCGAACTTCTCTGTCTCTTGTTTCCTCCATATTTCTAGACTAAAAATCTCTGCCATCATTAGATGTCTTTTATTGCATTTGTGTCTGCGTGTTATTTATTTTCTTGGTGCATGTGACACTTGCAGTCAAGGAGCCACTGAGTAAAGTATTCGTCATATGTTTTTAATTTATCTGTAGTGCCGTGACTAATTTCATTTAATCTTTGATTATTCTTCGTAGGTACTGTATTAAGAACATGTGTAAGTTGCAGTCAGGTAGCCGCTTTTAACCGTAGTTTCCGTCGTCTGGATTAAATTTGTATGTAGTGCAGTAATTAGTTTGACCTAAACTATGATTATTCCCTGTGACTACAGGAATGAGCTCATAATAGCAAAGCAGTGGAGTCGGATATTTATCAGCAAACAGTCGTTAACTTTTCTGTCATCAGATATTACTGCACCTTTGCTTTTAGACTGCTCAGTTGTGGGGAAAGCATTGCACTGCGAAATCCCCGTTTCCCAACAGAACGTCTGGTATTGTTTACATTTTCTTCTGTACGTCTATTCCTTAGTTTCCCGCTGCTTGTAGTGTTACAGGAAAGCTACAGTACGCACCACACATTCGCTGGTTCACCAATTTGACTTTTGCAGACTGGTGGCTGTGACGGCCAACTTCAGAAATTGTGGGGAAAAATATGCTTGACCTGTTACTAGAGTCAGGAGGAGAATTGACTCATGTGCGAGAGCGAATCAAAAAGTAAGTTGCAATAAAAGAGGTTGGCAAAAAGAGAACATATTAGAGTTAAGAGACAGCAAGGCAGTAGAGTATACTTGACACAACTTAATAAGTAATTAATAATAGCAAGAAACAAAAAAAGTGGAAAAGATGGATATATGATGAATGTTATTGGTGCAGGGTGACCACTGACAGATACATCTAGAAATTCCTATGGTTATGTTAGAAAATTGAGGGTAAGAGAGAGTGTTAAGACAATTATAGATAAGGATGGAGAGGAAGTTACGGAGGATTTGAAAAAGGCAAAGATTTTAAGTAACTGGTTTAGTGAGGCCATTAGGGACTATAATTCAGAAATGGGAGGGAATAAATAGGGGAACGAGCTTATCCACACAATTAGAAATCGGAGACTAGAAAATATGAAATTCATCCTGAGGATCTCATGAAGGAACTAAATAAGCTGAAAAAGCATAAAGATGCTGATGTAAATAATATTACTACAGATTTCTTAAATATAGCAGAATGTGACTGTATATATGTTGAAACCTTATTTGACTGAGTGTGGATACTTGCTACTTACCAGAAGACTTGAAAATTGCGGTAGTAGTACCGGTTGTAACATAACATACGTCAGAGCCATGCAAGAGTATCTGTGGCCGGCGTAGTAAGCCAGTGTGGGGCTATCTTTGGTGTGTGTATCGTTGACCGCCGTCAAGTTTAGTTGTCGACGCGGGAACATTTCGATCGTAATTATTGAAATTGTGAAAAGACGAGAAGATTTGGCGGAGTGTAACGTGGAAACTAGTAATGTGTTATATTAACAGTTTTGCATGGAGTGCAGCGATCTCAAGTGACTGTGGACGTGTTATGAGTACTGTGGAGAGTGTGGGAGTTTGTGCAATTTAATTCCTCTTGTCCCACGAGTCTGCAATTCTCGGAAAAGGAGTCTGATTTCCTTATTTAAATATTTATTTGGTGGTGGTATTTTCCGTCGGTGTGCAAGCATAAGTTTATGAACTCAATGAAGTTTGGTACATCTGTCCATTCTAAAGTATGTGAGCTTATCATTTAGTAACCCGACGAACGGTAATACCTAAACCTGGCGGCCGCGGCATAAAGAACCTTTTATTTGATCAATGAGTAAGGGACTTTTCTAATAATCAAAATCCATAATTAGCCAGAAAGCTTACACGGTCCAGAAAGGAAGGGTGACAAATGGGGTCGAAAATTGTTGGCCAATGAGTTTGACATGTATGGTAGGTAAATTAATGAAAAGATTGATATGCAATCAAATCAGAAAAGTCTGTGAGGAACGTAAGTGGTTTTCAAGTCGACAAAATGGCTTTAGGCAAGTGTATTCATGTGAATCTCAGTTAGTAGGTTAGGTTATATGCAAGATATTTCGGATGAATTCGACAAGGGGGTGGGGGGGGAGACAAATTGACAGTGTACCACTACATCTTTCAAAGGCTTTTGACAGAGTGAGCTATAAAATGGTGCTAAATAATGTTAAAACTATTGGACTGGATAAAAAAAATACTATTATAGGTAGAAGAATTCTTAAAATTGTAGCAAGCAAAAATTTAGGTTAGGAAATGCATTATCAAAAGAAGTGGAAGTATTTCAAAGGGTAGCCTATTGGGACCGTTGCTATTCGTTATTATAATTAATGATTGTGTTGACGGTTTTTAATAAAGAAAGTAAGATCACATGTTCATACAGTCCGAAATGGTATCACAAATCGTATCTATATGTTATTAACTGTGGGAAACACATTTTACGACGAAAGCATCAAAAGAAAATCAAATAATAACAATAGCATCTTTCCTAAAAGGTGTGGGATAGAATCCGCTTTGTACAACTTCGTTATTCAACAAAGAAAAATTTTAATTACTTTTTCCAAATTAGAAAAATCTTTTGGATAAAGAAAATAAATGGTTCTTATGTATTGCATTATTCCAATATTATTGACTCCTCTGCAAAAAGGATGGCATCTATCCGAAATTTACCTTACCAACAATTTAGTTAAGGTTACTGTAACATATCTAAATCTATTTGTACTCCGGCTGTAGTATTATCTAATGTGATGGTTTCGTGCCATTTTACTGTTCTTAAACTGTTTTATTTTCAAGCTAAGCGGAAAAAAATAACATAATACTGACAAATTTCGTATCACACGAACGTTTCAAAATTTTATTTTACATAATTATCTCAGAATGTTACACTGTAATTTCACTGTGCGGAATGTGCTAATCCCTGGTGCAGTAAAGAGAGGAAATTAAGTACAAATGCGAACTTTTCAGTGGTTGTCAAACTATGAATGATTCGTCTCGTATTTCCACTTCTCAGTCAAGATAGAGAAATGCGTTTCTGGATCAGGATAAATGTTTGTTTTGCCTTGGTATGGAGGAATCCAGTACGGTTCTTCTTCTTCTAACGCTGAATTTTGGTTTGCAGACTTAAGCTACCTTCGGGTTTTGGGACAGCCTCAATCTGCTTTGACTATTTTCTGATGATATCTTTTGACCGGATGTCTGTGTATTTATCTGTGATAGTTTCTACTTAACACAATAATCCTAAATAAATTTTACGCAAATTTTCCCAGTTACGAGTATGCAATATGATTAAATTTTAATTTGCTTACCTCACATTTAAATTACTGTAGAGGACCTTCTGTTTTATAGACTTTCTTTCTAAAATCAGCAAATAAAATTTGCATATAAAATCACCAGTCTTAAATTTGCAGTGAAAGGCTCATAGAGAACGCGAAGCACTCCATTTAACGGAAGTGAAGCTTGGACTCTGGGAAGTCTACAAAATGATATAAGCTGAAGCACTAGTATCGTGGTTATGAAGTCAAATATTGAATGAAGCGAAACACTTCTGAAATTCTGCCGTAATTGGTAGCTGAAGAAATCAATTTATCGAAGAAACTTACGAACGGAAAGGACATTAGGGTGTGATGCACAGGGCGGAATTACAGCAGGTAACAGGCTGTAGCTAGGTGACCCATAATATCTCATCAAAATAATACTGAAGCAATCTTAACGAAATAATGAGCTTTCGATTATTGCTTCAACAAGATGTAAAAAAGTTAAATGAGTCAAAGAAACTAAAATTTCTCATTAATGACTCCTTAATAAATTTACCAACCAATATAACCAGAGTTAGATTTTGATCAATCTTGGAAAATCTCATCCCCTATAATACTGTAGGATAAATAAGTTCAATTATACGTTGAGAGTCAACATGAGTATAAGTAGCTTTGATTAGTTAATAAGCTAGTAACTTATGGGGGGACTGCACGACTTTGGTAACCTTCCAGAAACTGGTACTAACCTGCCGAAATTTACATCAGTCGCGTCGTCAACATGTCCTCTTCACGTTTTGCGACAATACGTTGCGGAAAAGTTGCCAGGAATTTAATTAAATATGCGGAAATATGACAGCGACGCACAGCCGTTAGATGCCGCCAACGTTGAAAAATCAGTGACAGTCTCTTAAAATGTTGATTTAATACTTTGTTGTAATGTTTTCTTACCTTTTCAGCTCTTCTCCGATGTAAAAAGTCACACAAAATTGACAAATAGGCAATATTTATCCGAGTTGTAATAAGGTGATGCCCGCCACCTTACATAGCAACGAGCAACCAGAGATAATCGATTACATCCATTGTAAACAAATACGCCATTTGCGTGATGGATGCCGCATAGCGAAAATTTCGTAAATGACTAGTTCTAGCGAGATACCGAAATTACAGTTCTATCAGTGTTTCTAAAATTATAGCCGACTTTTATCGGTTACTATTATTTCATTGTAAAGTCTTCTACTGTGGCTACCATGGTCAGTTGTTTTTTTTTTTATATAATTAAATTACACATTAGGGTCAAAATTATAACTGATTACCTCCAAAATCTTTCCCTCACTATGTCCCAAAGTACAGATTAGAATACTTTCGGAAGATTTAATCAACACCATTCCCTAAGATATTAATTTAAATTTGACTAACACTTATGAAAATATACAGTTTTTCCGAATAAGGTACCTGCGGCTAATAAGGCCTGTCGGCTAAACAGGCCTAAGTAACGGAAATAGTATTTAAAATTGGCGCCTGCATTCAAACGACCGGCATCCATCAAAGTATGCTCAGTTTAGTCGCCTTATTATCAGAAACGGGGATTTTCCCAATTTCCGCCGACAGTAGCGAGCCTCATTTCAAGGGGAGCGGTTGCGTCGCACGAATAATAAAAATCCGTTGGAAGCAGCCGTAAGTATTTTTAGTAATTTTGCATTTAATTATGTAAACCTTATCTCTATTTAACTGAAAATTCACTCTCTTTTTAACCTTTAACTTTGAATTCAGTACTGTTGTTAATTTTTATTTTATTTTGTTTTTCGTAGTTACATGGCTGGCGGGTAATAAGGCCCATCAAATTTGGTCATAGGCCTGATTACCCTCCTGTTCTTTTGCAATGTTAAGACCATATTTTCTATGTTTTAATGTAAATACCAAATTATTCTTACGCTTTATTTTGTTCCTTTTTGGTTTGTTCTCAGTATCAAGTGCCAAAAATGCCTCCCAAACGGGTATTATGGTCTGAAAAAAATCTCGTGTCAGCAGTTCAAGCAGTACAAGGGGTGTGCTGAGTACATATACAGCTTCAGAGAGCTACAAGGTCCCTAGGAGAACCATAAGAAACCATCTACAGAGTGGCAGTTTGAATAAACGTCTGGGTCGAAAGCCATCCTGACCGAAGATCAGGAAGTTGATCTTGTGAGAAGAATAATCAAGTTTCCTGAAATAGGACTTCCTGTGATACCAAGAATTCTATGTCGCTTGGTGTACAAATTTAGTGAACATAATATCATCAAGCATAATTTCAACGAAACCACCAAACTAGCAGGCAAAGACTGGTTTAAAGCGTTTATAACGAGAAACCCTGCAATATCTTAAAAAAAAAAAATATCCGTTTATGAATTTTGTAAGAGCTCAAAAACTCAACAAGTCAACAAGTTCATCGTTGATGATCATTTTGCAAATGTAAGGCAGCTGTACGATGACTTTGATCTCCACAATCACCCTGAAAGAATTTATAACATGGACAAAAAGGGTTGCTTAGAACATGTATATTGGTATTATCAAATTGTTAATGTGGTGTTGATGTACGAACAGTTAGTATATAGATATCCCAATCAGCACAACAGATTCTGTTTTAAAAGATATTCGCTACACACTTTCCCTGTAGTATGGGAGCAAACGAATCATTTAATACAATGGGAAACTCACGAGGTATTACTGTTGACCCAAAACCAAAATTCATATGATGTATTGAATAACCAAGATTTGGAGAAATGCCATAATTCCGCAATAACGATTTGTCCATTACTAATGTTACACGACAAAAATTTTCCAAGCTGCGTAACCTCAATGTTTTTTGCAAATAATTTTTCCAGTCTTTGTCAGAGACGGGTTTTGTCAGTAGATCGCCCATACGTGGCACCAATAAAACAAAATTGGGTGTTCATAATGGTAAATCCGCAAGAGATAACAGTCACATGTTGGGATGAACAACTAAACCAAACAGTCGGCCGAGTTAAGTTAGCAGCTTCAGGAAATATCGAACAAGCAGGACATTGCCAGTTCCTGGGTGATAATTTTATCATACCAGCTATACACAGAGTCCTAAGTCCTATCAATATTTCTTTTCCCAATTACATCTTACCCACTTTCGATAAACAGATAAACCATAGCCCAAAATTACTGCAACTAAATCAGACGAACCCAGCAATACTCACTTCAGAAATAAACAAACATCTAAAACAAGCTAGGGATGCAATAAAATACAATCATTTATTGGCTAATATAGAAACGCAAGTGCAATCACAAGGTAGGTATAAGACTTTAGTAACATCCATTAGTTTAACATCAATTGTATCCATATCTGTTATAAGTATTCTCGTATTATATGCATACAAAAGACACTCAAAAAGGCTAACAAAATTGAAAGTAAACACACAAATACTAACGGCATCACAAATTTTTATGGCAGTACCAGCCACTAGCAGAAATTATAGTAATGATGCACAAACCAGTGACAAAAGATGCTAGTGCACAGTTTATTGAAAACTAATATCGCCCTTTTGTTGTACAGGATTCGACGTCGATCAGAAGATATATTTGAAACGATATTACATTGTTGCCTAAACTTCGTAACCCCGCAAGAGAATTCCATAGCTCAGTAAGGTAATACACCAAAATAAAGGGCTTTGGGACAAAGCCACTTTCAAGCAGGGAGGAGTGATGTAATGGTCAAATTGCAATTATAATAATCAAATTGTAATATAGTTAAAGTAACGCGTTAGGCGGTGACGGACGGACGGTATGCGGTGGATGATGCCCGGCCGTAAAGTAGGTTATACTGGCTCAGCAAGTAAACAAGGCAGCTTCGAGAAGCCGATGGAAACAGCAGATCGGTGACCGGCTCTCGTGAAGCTTGTAGAACACGAGCGAACACAGAGGTCGTTGCCTGGCCTTAAGGCTAGGAAAGCGGTCACGCTGTCGTCACCGGTAGCACGCGTTTAAATGACCGGCCCCGAGGTCAGAGAGGGGTCAGTCGCAAGAGTAATCCTGAGCAGTCACAATGTCCGTCTGAGCGTCGAACCGGGACTTGCCCGCCACGCGCGTAGTCCACCGTGCCAACCTGTCACGTTACGCCATGGTAGTGAGGGTATCTGCCCAATGGGCGTAACAGAAGCTGTGTAGTTCTGTTGCCGGGGAGTCATTAGTGGTGTATTCCCTGTGGTAGAAGAGTAATAAACCAGAAGAGTTGTACCCACTCACTCTATCATCAGCGGCTTCCTTCACTACCGTTTATAGCTCAAACCATTCGGTAACAACCATTAGCTTCCACGCCAGGAGGGGCGCCGAAGAAGTGACGACAAGAAGGCCGACAGCCAAGTAAGTTCACATTGGGCAAGAATGTACTTTATTGAGATCTGGTTGACGTGCAAAAGAACAGACTTCCCATGTGTTACCGAATGTTTTGGGTCATTAATTTACTGAAGTGATGGAGAGCTTCTCGAATATAGTGCAAGTTTGTTTAAAACAATGGACACAGTGTGACATTGTGAGCTCGCCTATGTGGATGTTCGAAGAATGAAAGGTTTCTTTGAGAACCCCAATCATAAAGTGTTCTAGCGGAGCTGTCAGACATTTCGCAGACGTCGCTGGCAAAGAAACATTCATTAACAATAAACTGTTTGTGCGTAAGAAGTGCAGCCCACAGAGACTGACTATATGGAGGGGGATGACCTACCAAAAAAATGACGCTGGTGGTGGGGTTATCCCACCCAATGGAATTCATTCCCGCTGCTTGCTGATATTTTTTGTTTGTTTGTTATATGCTCGGACAATCGGGAGAAAGAAGAGGAACGAGCTCCGCCCAAGGCGACTCAACGAGGGAGATAGAATGGACCGAGACGGGGATTCCATGGAAGACCAGCGGATGGACACTTGATGTCGGACCGGCGGAGACTGGACGAGAGGGATTCTGGTTTTGGAGCGACCAGACAGCAGAGGGTGATCTGAACTACCGAGGCCACATTGCTGAGGTCCCGAGGGTTGAGGACGAGCTGCCGGCTGTCGCGGAGGAGAGACACCAGACGTCACTCCACCCTTCGCTCAGCTGATGCGACTACTTGGGGCCTGTCGAAACACGACACAGCTCTACCCGCCGCCACGGTCGTCGACACAGCTCTCCTCGCGGGTCACCGACACGACGTATCGCATGGCCTGCGCTGCTCAACATTACGGTAACGCAATCGTCTACAGAGACCACAACGAGAACCAACAAAATTAAAGAACTGTAAATTCCACTACCTGAGAGGGAACATTCATTTCCCCTTTCAAGTAATTGTTTCATCGAAATAAATTTGCTTTCTATATATAAAATCAATAAAATGTTCCTTTTTAATATTTTATATTTCACTTGTATTAATGTGAAGTACTACTTCGGAAGAGAACCCCACCCACAATCATTTATCTAAATATTAGTTAATAAAACTGTCTATATAGTAGTAAATCCCGAGACATACAGAGCGGGAGACTAAATAATTGGCAACCCAACGTGGGGTTTTCGATGGTCAAAATTCACATTTTAACCCCGAAATTGAATTCTAAATTTTTATTGGAGCTTGTTTTGTTCAGTAAAATTCTTCTCACTTCATGAGATATTTAATGAATGCTTGAACATGCATGTCAATTGATTTCAGATGGCGAAGCAGGTGAACTACTTCCGTCTTGGCGGAGTGATTGATTTGTATTTCTTGTATTTGCTGTTTGTTTTCCTTTTGTAGAGATTGCAGAATATACAGTGTGTATTTTCTTTCCAACTTCAGCTAAATGCAGTCCGGTGTTCAGATTTTGCCAATTGTTTCGTTTATCACATTTTGTTGTGTCTTAATCTATTGAGTTTTCTGATGGTATATTGGTTTCATTGAAATTTGTTGTGGTATGTTCGTTCCAATGCGGCGTTGTTTTATTTGTTTGTCTTGCTTTATTGTGATTTGATGATGGGTTATATTGTCAGTTCTTATGGTATGCCGGAATGATTACAATTGTTTCGTTTATGAGCCATGTTTTCTGCTGCTGTGTTAAATTGTATTGCTTGTTGGGGTAAATTCTGTATTATTTCGAAGTCTATTTTTATATAAATGCGGTTAAGGAATAGGAACATCAACATGAATGCCGAGGGAAATTCTGTGTTACCAGGGACAAGTGTGGGAGTAGAACCAGTTGATCAGTCCGAAATACAGGAAGTTGTAGCTTCGTTATTACCAACCGATAACATAAATTCACGGGACGAAACTGTTGCTGAATTGCAACCGATAAATTTGGGATCAATAATGGATTTTTGAGAGGCATGCAGTCCGAAATAAAATCATAAGTCCATGATTTTCGAACTGAAATAAAATCACAACTGGATGATTTTCGAACAGAAGTGAAGTCACAAATGGAAAGGGTAGATTCGCGTTTGGAAGGAGTAGATTCGCGGTGTGACGCAATGGAGCGGAAATGAAATGACATCGCAAAGGGATGATTTTCGGGAAGAGTTTGCTGCAATAAGAACAGAACTGAGATCCGAATTTCGTACAATTCTCGAACAAGAATTGAACGCCTCCAAAGATGAAATATCGGAAGAAATAAAATTGTTGCAAAGTTCAAATCTTTTTCTCGAGGAAGAGGTAAAGGAATTGAAAGATGGGCAAGAGAAATTAACCGAACGTTTGGAAGAAACGCGGGAACGAACCAAGCAATGTATTGACGATTTACGTTCTCAAACGCAAGCATCGGAGGTGAAGATAATTGATATAAAAGGCGGTATGGATAGAATGCGGAGTGACGTGGCACAGAACAGAGAGGAAATCGAGGCAATTCGCCGAGAAAAATTAAGCTCTCGACACAGTCGAAAGAAGGAACGGCTGAAGTAACATCCGAAGTTTGTGAAGAAAGCATATCGTCAGAAGAGGGCGAAATGTCGGGAAGGAGAGCGCTTCCGCCGGGAATAATTGACCTACCATTACCCAGGTACGGAGCAAAGAGAAATGTGAACCCGAAAGCATTTCTAAAGAAATTAGATGGTTATTTTAAGATTAAAGGCGTCCCAGAAGGGTGTAAAATATTGATTTTGGAGCATGTGCTGGATGCAGAAGAACGCTCGTGGCTGGAGGTTAATTGTAATGACCGCATGAAGTATTCAGAGTTCAAGGAAAAGTTCCTTAGGACCTATTGGAGCCAGATGGAACAAACGGACCTCAAAACACAGATATACCACGCGACGTATCCGCAAAAGGGAACGCAGAAATTTCAGCGTACGCACAGGAGCTGATTACTTTGGCTCGATACTTGGACCAGCCTATGACGGAATCAGAATTATGCAGCGCGTTGCGTTCGCATTACCCCAGACATGTTCAGCAGCTGCTAAATCCAATGTATGTGACGACGTTGAAACAATTTCAAGGCACATTGAACATGGCTGACGCGGAAGAAAAGAAAAGGGTACGCCAAGAGGACAAAGCAGGACCAGATGAAAATCCCAGGGCAGAAAGGCAGTTACAATTGCCGAAAAAGCAATGGCCTGCAAACCAAAATCGAAGGCTATGGCAACGAGATAACAATCCGCGTCCCGAATACGGAGGTGGTAATCGGAGTCCGCAGTGGAAAGAAGCTCCAATTAGGGCGATGGAACGACGTGCTGTAAAAGATGATAAAGTGAAAATAGGTAAGGATGGCTACCATACTCCAGTCGAACATCAACGGGTTTACATCCCACAAAGAGGAGTTAAACCTCTTAGCACGGTCTGATCCTTTGTGTCTCTGTCTATAAGAGACACATTTCAGACCATCACACCAACCTGTGCTAAGAGGATATGACGTGTACCGTAAGGACGATACCGAGGGTGATCGAGCGAAGGGTGGAGTGGCAGTGTTTGTCCGAAACAATGTCCACTCCGAACCTGTAGCTCTCACCTCTGATTTACAAGCAGTGGCAGTGAGGATTCATGGTCCCACTCAACTGACAGTATGCTCTATTTATCTACCACCTAACACGCCCATCAGTTATGACGACATGTTTAATATCTCGCGGCAGCTTACTCAGCCATTCCTCCTCGTAGGAGATTTCAATGTACATAGTGCGCTGTGGGGCTCAAACGCCAATTGCCCCCGAGAACGAATGGTTGGTAGATTAATAGAGCAAGATGAAATATGTGTCCTCAATATTGGTACAATGACACATTTTACCACTGCTTCCGGATCGTCCTCTGCAATTGACCTTTCATCGTGCTTCCCCTCAATCGCGGACTCCATGCATTCGGAGGTGGATCGTGACCTTCATGGAAGCGACCACTTCCCAATATGGATGCACGTAGAGTTTGAGCGTGGAGGAGGCAATAACCGACGCAAATCGAACGTCAGCAAAGCCGACTGGCAACTCAACCTCCGCTCCATCACTCTTAAAGAGTATAACAACCTTGAGGAGAGGGTGAATCACTTTACTGAAGTGATTCACCAGGCTGCTGAAGTTTGCATGCCAAAAAGCTCCAGAACGCTGTGTAGGACGCGCGTCCCCTGGTGGAACGACGAATGTCGATCCGCCATTCAGGGTGGTAGACGGGCGTGCGTCGATTAAGGTTGCAGCCAACATCCGACAACCAGTCAGCGTTCCTTATTGCCAGACCTAAGGCACGTCAAGTAATTAAGGAGAGCAAGAAAAGGTCATGGCAGAACTTTGTGAGCACTATTAATCGTTCCATACCTTCGTCGAAAGTATGGGAGTCTATCCGCCGTATATCTGGAAGGTAATCCCGGCCTACAGTATCTGGTTTACTGGATCGCGGAAGTATAGTCACCGACGAACGAAGCATTGCGCAGCTGATGGCGGAGAACTTTGCCGCTATCACTTCATCCACCAATTTTGACCCTCGGTTCCAGCAACGCAAGATTGCTGCCGAGAGGCGCGTATTGTCCTTCGATTCGTCGAATACAGAGGCCTACAATTGCCCATTTACATTTTGGGAGTTGAAGTCAGCGATGAATAGTGCTAACGACACTGCTCCAGGGCCGGATTTGATCCAGTACCAGATGCTGGGGCATCTAAGTAAAGATGCTAAGGAGTACCTTCTGGATATTTTAACGATATATATTGACCGGAGGACACTTCCCCGACTCGTGGAAAGAAGCAACATTAATTCCCATTTTAAAACATGGGAAAGACAAATTGTTGCTAGGTAGCTATTGTAGTATTGCTCTAACAAGCTGCGTGGGGAAGACGCTGGAGAGGATAGTCAATCGCCGCCTCATCTGGTGTCTTGAATCCCGTAATCTGCTGAGCCGCTTTCAGTGTCGATTCAGGAAATTCCATTCAACTTTGGACAACCTGATCCTGCTGGAGGCGGCAATGCAGGATGCGTTTATCCGCAGCCAACACCTTGTGGGTGTCTTTTTCGATCTCGAAAAGGCCTACGATACTACCTGGTGGCATGTTATTTTAAAACAGAATGGGGTTTTAGAGGTAACCTACCACGTCTTTTAAAGTCATTTTTATCTGGTCGTTGCTTCCGGTACCGAGTCGGTAGTGAAATGTCAGAACTTTATATTCAGGAGAACGGTGTCCGTCAGGGGTCAGTTTTAAGCGTTACGCTTTTTGCCATTGCTATTAGCAGCATTGCAGCCATTATAAAGAATCCAACAAGGTACTCCTTATATGTGGACGACTAATCAATTTTTATTGCTTCGTCCACCCTGAGAAGCTCTGAGCGGCAACAGCAACTCACTCAGGCTGGATGAATGGTCAGGGCACACCGGTTTTCGTGTCTCTACTGAGAAAACCCGGTGTGTACTTTTTACTCGTAGCAGAAGTCCTTTAGCAGAACCCCACCTTACCCTAAGGAACACCGTTTTGCAATTTACTGATACTGTTCGATTTCTGGTCTTCATTCTGGACGCAAGGCCTAGCTGGCTGCCACATCTTAAAGATGTAAAAGCCAGAGCCTTGAAAGCATTAAACGTTTTAAAATGTCTCTGTGGCAGGTCGTGGGGCGCCGACTGCTCTTGCCTGCTACAGCAGTTTTATCGAGTTTATGTACGGTCGCGGTTGGAATACGGGTGCATTGTTTACAGTTCAGCACGGGACAGCTTTCTTCGGATGTTGGATAGTGCCCACCATGCTGGAATTCGACTCGCCACGGGTGCCTATCGCACTAGCCCAATACCCAGCATTTGTGCCGAGTCTGGCGAGCCGCCGCTTTCCATCCGGCGGCATCTCCTCATGGTGCGACACTATGTCCATGTTGCAACAACTCCTGGCAGTCCCATGTACGACATAGTGTTACAACCCAACTACGAGCGGCTCTATACCAACCGGCATAGAGCCACTAAACCATTCAGCTACCGTACAAAGGCTATTTTAGAACAATATGGATTCGAGCTTCCCACATTTTATCACCAGGGTTGGAGTTAATCTCCTCCCTGGCTTTTAAAGAGGCCCAGAACGATTTTAGAAATGTCAAGGTTCAACAAGCTGTCTATCACTGACCGTGTTTTTACCCGAATTTTTAGTGACATTTTAAACGAGTATCAGATTTTTACCCCGGTGTATACGGATGGGTCTAAGCAGGCTAACGGAGTAGGCTGCTCATAGTGTTCCCTCGAGCGACTTACAGATACAAGCTGGATGTCATGTGGAGTGTTTACACTGCCGAGTGCTACACCCTGCTAAAGTTGCTCCATCATACAAAGGTAAATCGATGTATGAAATATATCATATGCTGTGATTCCCTCAGCTGTATTCAGGCGTTAGTACACATGTACCCAGCAGACCGTTTCGTCCAGGACATCCAGGAGGCCCTCCTTTCTCTTCAACCTCTTGGAAAGGAGGTAATGTTCTGCTGGGTGCCAGGCCATGTGGGAATCAGGGGGAACGAGGCAGCTGATGAAGCTGCCAAGTTAGCCTGCAACAATGTCAGAACCAACTTTGATACGATCCCAAAGTCAGACCTTGCCTCGGCGGTGAAGAGATTAGTCTTTGATGTTTGGTAGAGGCAGTGGCTAGATGTATAGCATAATAAGCTCTGGCTAGTCAAACCGACCGTCCAGCCGTGGAGCAGCTCCTTCCAGCGGGCGAGGAGGGATGAGGTTCTCCTTACTCGCCTCGGTATAGGGCACTGTCCTCTGACACACAGCTTTCTTTTCCGCCGGGAGGACCCTCCGGAATGTGATGCTTGTGGCGTACTTCTGACGGTGCGCCACATTTTAGTTGATTGTGTTTCGTTTTTAGACTTGAGGGTAGACGTTGGCCTGACCAACGATCTGGCCCTTATTTTAAACAATGAATCCAGCAGTGTGGCAAGTGTTTTAAAGTTCTGCGTATTGGCCGGTCTACTGCCTAAAATTTTAGGCAGATTGGCCTAGTTTTTAGATGGATGGGTGGCCCCTATACAGCCACCCATCCATGTGCACTGTTTTTAATTTTTAAATTTTTAAATTCCTTTTCGCTGGCCACTATACAGCCGGCGAGAGATGTAGTGTTTTTAATTATTTTGTGACCCTGTTTGACCCCTTTACAGCCATTCAGGTGGTGTACGGTCTTGAGTTCTGGTGGCTCCCTTTCTAAGCCACGTTTTATATTTGTGAATTACTTTATTTGCTGTCTATATGGCCGACCCCTTTACAGTCGACCATGCAGACATTATTTTAGTACTTTCTCAAGCCACAGTTTAGGCTGGTAATTGTTAGGGCGCTAATGACCCCACTGCCGTCGCGCCCTAAAGCAACAACAACAACAAGACACAGTAAAGTACAAATGCAGTCAGAGTCAAATAGTGGACAATCTTCAAAAGATTATTCTCCAGCAAAAACCATTTTCTAAATCAATTTACATTATGACGTTGGGGACCATGACCTCGTCAAATGGAATGAAACAGTGCATCCAGGAGAAATCACTTCGATGTTTAAAGAAGGCGCTTAAATATATGAAAAAGGAATCAAATTTTGGAATTGGCCAGCAATCAAGAATGAGTATCTGGGAAGACATTTTACAGACGTTCAAGATCCCAAAATTAATCAGAAGAGGGTTATATTCTTTAAAGAAATGGACAATCTGAGGTTAATTAAAAATTAAGTGTTTGAGATGTGACTGAACAGCAAGATTATAATAAAGACTGAATTGATTGAATTAAATTCTAGTATTTTGTTCTTTTGCTGGGTGACACCTTTGTTAATTTTGGATAAGACCATTTGTCTTGATTTCAAGAATATGTCTCCATATGTAGGTACTTCATTAATTAAAAGCTATTCTAATTTGAGTAATAATAAGTAATAAAGTCACTAGCAATAACTGAAACTTTGAGATTTACCAGAAGCTAATCAGCTGCACATTTTTTTTTTTTAAATTCCAACTATTCTTGTTTGCAAAGTAAATAATTACGAAAATATTTAATTTTTTAAATTTATGTCATTATAATACAAAATAATACGAGCAGTTACTATTAAAAGATACTTATTTTTTGTTGAATGTTGATATATGAATTGTAAGGTCATTCCCTCACCTGAGTCGTCATTCCCTCGCTCTCAGATTATTTAACACCACTCTACCCCCTCTTAAAACTAATTTATTCTGGGGACCACTATATCATCAAAGATTAGTGACACAAGTACTATAAAATTCACAGAAAAAAATTTGAAATTCTTTTCAGTATTTTTCATCAAATTGTTAAGCTCAAATTTTGGAATTTCGCTAGAACTAGTCAATTATTTTTCACTTGGTCCAGGCCGTATTTCAACCTAACCACCATTTCTATGACAAAACTAAACTGTTTAGGTTGAAATGATCTCTGTACCGTTCATTTTTATGTTATTTTTGCAGTGCTGACAGCACTTAGCAGTTGCTCATCCTTTCATATTTCGGCATTTTTAATTAAATTTCTAGTGACTTTTCCGCAATGTATGATCGCAAAACGTGAAGGGGACTTGTTGACGAAGCGACTGATGTAAATTTCAACAGGTTAGTACCGGTTTCTCGAAGGTTACCAAAGTCGTGCAGTCCCCACTTATGGTTTTATACGACTTTTCGTAATTCATGAAAACGGTGATGAAAACAACAACTTCGATGG